>CACRXK020002254.1:0-38525 GCA_902702795.2 Paramuricea clavata
TATGAAATACTCGGTGAAGAACAATATGAATTACACACAAGATAGCTGTGGAGGAGGCTATGGAAGGGCATAATCTCATTATCAAATAAATCAACTGCAATTCTGACAGCAATCATGAGCAATTCTGCTTCGCACTTCGGGGGCAGAAATGAACTTTACTGGAGGGGGGGGCATTCTTTCTCTTGGGGCAATTGCCCCCGCCCCCCAGATATATAGTTAAAACAGGCACTGTAATAGCAAAATAATTAGATCTTAAAAGCTATTTATTTCTAATTCCTATTCAAATAGAAAGTTGTGAGAATTTAGAAAGGGTAAATGTATTTATTTAACTGGTCAAAATTTCCCAGTTTGAGTTAGTTAATTTTAAATTTTTCATCAGTTCATTGAAATTATATTTACAAAAATATTTATAGTCTTTGTGGACTTTGTAGAGGTAGGTATTTTGTCTCTTGACAAAACAGCATTTTTGACAAAACACCATGCCATGAATACCACCAAAAATTCTTACGACGGGCGCAGTTTGACAGACTGGTGCCTAATTTTTCTTACAACGCGCGCAAAGCTTTCTGGGATAGCATCACAATTCACAACGCCATATTTTAAATTTTTTTTGTTTTAAACTTTCCGCTCGAAATGGCTCAAATACAGAGCTTTTATTGAGCGAAAGTGTTACTTATTGTAAAGATAAAAGATCAGGGATGACTGGGAAACATCCAGGTAAGAATTTTGTTATGTTTTATATATAAATAGAGCAATTTTGAAAGGAAATATTTACTATCTTCATTCGTGAATTTTGAGCACATGTTCCAGCTTAAAATTTCAATTTGCTGCGACAATATTTGAATTAAAACAACATTAGTTTTATAGAATGGCTTACATTTGACTCAGCCTTTATATTTATAAATGATGTTTATTGTAATGCCAAATAGTATACTTTGATCTTTGTGTATACTATAGTGTATACATGTATGACAGATTGCCAGATTCCAGTGTTTGTTGTATAAAATAATATAGCTTGACATGATCTACTCAATTCTCATATGCCTACCCAGACATGTCCCAGCTAAACATGGTTTGAGAAAATTTATCGACTGGTTTCAAATTAACTGGTACTTTCGTAAGTTTCCAATATTTACTCATATATAGGTGGGTGAGTTTAGGATAGATAAAAATATCAATTTGATGTGTTGTTGTCATATGTGGCAACTTGATTATAGATGTGTCCCTAACTGAAAACAGTTAAAGTCCTTAGTTTGCTTGTTCAAACTTATGAATACATTTAGTTAATACACCACATGTTCTGCTTAATAATATATGTAGGCCTAACAACCTTTGGGCTACATTTTATATATTTTAGAGACACCCCGGCAAGGGTTTGATTGTTTTTGGAATTACCCATTTCACTCCAATGAGCCCAATATTCAGCACTTTGTTATTAAATGTTATCTTGCCTAATGCCGGACAATTTTATTCATCAAGGGAAGTGTCTAGCTAGCGTACTAGACTCTCCCCATGTTTCATGTTGACATCAAACACTTCCTACTTAAGTACTTTGATATTACTATTTAACTCTGACATTTCATGCTAGACAATTTTACTTACCGACTGTGGCATGCTCGCCCATATCTCGCCTAAATATTAACACCTATAAAGGAGCAATTTGCTCTTACCTTACTTACTTGAAGAATGAAGTTCTTTGTAGGGTGTGCAGGATAGAATGTTTTTGCTATGCAGCTCCATACAGGGTATATGTTGGATAGTTGAAAAATATCCAGCTAGATTCAGGGTATTATTCAAATATATAAATGTTTTTTCTAACCTGTAAAGAAGGCCTGAACTAGCTGCAGCTGAGCTTCACCCTATTCTTGATGTTACATGATGTTCTTGCTTTTTTTCTGCCCTGTCCCCAGCCAAGTTACTTACTGTATGTATATACCTAACTCTTTGGCTACCAAAGAGACTGCTAACTACAGATTTTTAACTCATTTATTGACAGACCTCTACCTACTGATAAGTAAAATTGTCTGGCATTTACAGACGGTAAATACTAAAGTAAGGTCCGTAATAGCCTCTGATGTTTCAGCACTTCTACACTTGTTCTCAATTTTTTTTACTAATATTTTATTTAAAGACTATTTACATTATATGTTTTAACTTTTTATTATCTATGTTTTAACTACTGGTATTTATAATATATTTTAAAAATATTTATAGGCTATATGTATTTGTATACACTATATTTAATAACTATTTTAACTGTATTAACAGGACATATTTTAAATATTTATTTAATATGTTATTACTATTTTTAACTATTTTTAATCAATTTGGGCAATATTATATCCACTATTTATTATCTATTTTTAACAAGCTGGGATGTATTTTAACTATTTATTATCTATTTTTAAACTATATTATCACTATTTTTGAACTATGTATTATCTATTTTTAAACTATATTATCACTATTTTTGAACTATTTATTATCTATTTTTAAACTATATTATCACTATATTATCACTATTTTTGAGCTATTTATTATCTATGTTTAAACTATAATATCACTATTTTTGAACTATTTATTATCTATTTTTAAACTATATTATCACTATTTTTGAACTATTTATTATCTATTTTTAAACTATAATATCACTATTTTTCAACTATTTGTTGACTATTTTAAACTTAGTTGAAACTCATTTCAACTATTTATTACATATTTTATACCTATATTGTCACTATGTTTTAACTATTTCATACATATTTATTAACTATGTCGAAACTATATATTTTTAATAATTTCCTTAAATAGTTCTATTTTTATCATATTTGAAACCTATTTAATTTCTATTCGAGTACATCAATTAAGTATTTGTCTAGAAATATATCATGAATAGGAAAAAAATATGGTTCCACTTGGATAGGAAAAAAATAGCTTTTCTACCCCAATTTAAATAGGAAAAACCTCGAAAAAAAATAATAGTAAAAATAGGAAATAAATACTTTGACAAATAGGAATTAAATAGCAATTAAATAGTGTTTGGTTCTACATGGGCCAAATTATCCATATCGCGTCGATCCTGAGCGATCGACGGCTATAAAATTTTATACCTTCGGTTCAGTGCATGCTATGAAGACAGAAATACCACCAATCGATTCAGAAATAAAAGATAGACTAGTTCCAAACGATAGTTATAGTCATTATTAACATTGTAACGATTTATGGGCCTTTGATAGTCAAACACGATAATATTGTATCAAATTACGCAATTGTCTGAACAAAATATAGACTAGCCATACCTTTCGCTGAAAATAACTTCGGCCCCTTCGCACATATCGTCTTTGTTATAGTCTTGTTCGAATCCCCATCAAAAACACTATTTAGAGTGTTATTTGCAAGCCTGTATCTTCAAATCTGTATCTTTTAGCAATATATTTCCATTTCTTGTCCGACTGTGAGCTCGAAGTGAGTTAATCCCAACCGGAAATACGTCTGAAAACCGTCAAAACAATGCGACGTTTGTATCATATGACCCTGGAAAGGCCAGAAATGGATTCGCAAGGTCAAATTGCACCTACACGCGTGAGTTTGACGTCATACCGGCCAACAGGAGCTTCTTATTGGCCAATTATTGCGCAATGTTCGCAAGTGCGAGTAAACATACTAAAACCCGATACCTTGAAAAATTCAAAATAAATATTTCTAGTCGGCGTATACATACCAAACTTTCTACACGAAAGCGCTTGGATACAAAGAGTATTTTACACATATAGCCGTTCAGAAAATGACGAAAAGTTCAAGAGATATTCAAGATCTTGTAGATATAAAATCTAGAATCTTTGGCCAAGCGGTGAGTAAATATATGATTGTTTCGGTTTGTATAATGCTCTGACGGCACTTGACCCCCCGTTCGAAAGGTTATTTTATTAGGATTTCAATGGTGGCTTTTATTTACAAGGGGGGTAAATACTCGCCGAGATATTTATATTAGAAAAATTGTGTCGTAATCTGATGCGAAAGGGGGTGGTCGAAAAAGAGTTTAATTAATTTGTTTGTCCAAAATTCTAGACGAAGTAAACCAGTTCTAACCGGTTTTTAATGTGTGCACCTTCGTTTACATGATGCATGTAAACGTTTGACTAAACTTTTATACTTTAAAATCGAAGTTTGGCTGACAATAAGCCTATGAATCTCTTAGATTTACTGAAACGTAAACCTATAGGCATTGTAAAAATTCAGGTAAAACAAACTAGCAAGTTAGCAATTATAAAACTATATAGTGATAGATTGATTTCACAACTGACAAACACTGTATATTTTTTTGTTTTTGTTATTGCTGTAATTAATTTAGTTATACAGCATGTGCAGTGCACATGCACACCCAGCAGTAGCTTAACTGCATGTGATTGGTTCTCTGAATTTAGTAGTCATTCTAAAATTACACATGATTCGTTTGACAATTTTTTACACATTGGAAACAGAGCATGCTCAACAGAAATCAAGCACAAAAACGGCTGAGCTTTGTTTTATCCACACAGGGAAATAAGGCTCTGCTCTCAGGGTAGACACTTGCTGAAAGGGTGAAAATTCAAACTGCTTGTATTTTTCAGTATTTTACATCCCTATCAATCCACAGGTTTCGTATTATCATGACTGCCTACATTGCCACAGCATTCGAGCACAGTATGTGTTGCATCGGCAAGCACAGTATGTGTTGTATCCATATTTTTGTCAAATTTAATAGCTAATAGAGTATAGGTAAGCTTTTTACGCTGTGAGCATTAAAATGTTTACTGCCAAATTATTTGCAAAACCCAGAGTAAAATTGATGATTCCGGTTTTTTTGTATGCACCTTGCTGTTCAAAAACAACAACGTTTTTAAAGATGGTTTCCACTACGTTCTGTGCATCAGTTCTGCTCATAAAAAAGGGGGACCCCCAGAAATAAACATTGCCCAAATTTTGCATCTTTCGAACTTTTTTGAATTGAAACGTAGAGTTTATGTTCATTTACAAGCATAGCAAACCAGAAAAGTGTTAGATATATCATATTTTACAAATATAGAAGTTCAAAATGTAAACAATGTTCGCACATGCACACAGGAGGGGACATCATCTTTAACAGAATGCAGTCATCTTTTTGCTTAAGGCAATTTCATGCAAGGTAGCACTACTTAGCTACATTTCACATTTTCCCTTTTGTTGTCTTTCAGAACATCAGTGCTCTGGTTAAGGAAGCCACAAACCGTCGTATGAATAGGACCATATTCACAATAATCTTTGTTTCACTTGTGTGTTACTTGCCTTACTTATATGTTTTCGTGTTCCTAAGTGTGCACAAACGTACAGTGTGGCACACCCGTTTTGTGATCCCGTGGGTGTATCTCTTTGGATTCGCGACAGCCACGTTGAACCCGTTCGTATATTGTTGGAAAAATCGTCGTCTACGAAATGAAATGATGAAATTTACTACCTGTGCCTTCCCTGGCAGTGCACAAGCTTTTAAACATAGCAGACATTCCAGCGAGGTAATATCTCAGACAACAAAGTTTTGACCACTTATTGGGGAAAGAAATGAAAAGTCGTATGCCAGGGTGATAAAAAATTGTGCACCATAACTTGTGTTTAACCTTAAATATTGTATAAAATTTATAGCTATCTGTAAAGTGCATCAGCCATAATATAACATTCATAGTATTAGAAGCATGTTTCTGCAACTGTATGGAAACACTGAAAATTTGCCGTCTTGCAGCAATGATTATAAATCTAAACAACACAACTTTAACACATTATAAAGGCCTAATTCCTCAACGGTGAAATTCTTCACATGAAATTGTATCCGCAAAATAGGGATGGATGAACACGAGTGATTAAATTGAATTTTGAATTTTGCAGTCTCACTTGCAAAGTGGATCCGGATTCTTTCTCGCAAAGCCTAATTTATCTTTACTGCGCACACACAAATCATTTCATGTTTAGCATTTCACCAAGAAAAATCACTAGTGGAATCAGATTTTAATCGAACAAAATGTGATGTTATTAGTTTTGACAACCAAGTTAAGAAACCACAAGACAAAAAGAGAATTCTCAGTTTAAATAATTAGAAGAACATAATTAACAAGAATCCCAGGCTCCTGCAGCAAGGAGTGCGAATTGTTTTTTTCAACAAAGTTTGCAAAAACAATTATTTTCGAGGGTTCAATTAGTGTAAAAACAGGTTTTTCTAAAGTAGAAAACCCAATTCCAGTGGGTTTTTTTACAAAAAGCAATAGTTCTGAATAGAATATATACAGAAATCATCGTTTGAAAATACATTTTCAACGTTGTGCAAGCTAAAACAAAACACGAAAGATCAACACAAACTCAAAACTATTAAAGGTATGTTCTAAACTATTTCAGCTGCTTTATAATATAAATGGGAGTTTAGTAATCTTTTAAACTTTCACAACAACTACTTTTTTATATTTTTACGTTGCTTGAGCTTGAGGCAAAGCTTTTGAAACCATAGTTTTCAACGATTATTTAGGTCCGTTTATCGACAATTAAGGTAATTCCGCAGTAATTGTTCTTGAAATGAGAATGTGCTGAAATTTCCTAGGCATGAAGTTTATGATATACTTAAAGTAAAATCACACAAAAAAGCCGGGGTCACTGAACTCATTAAGAAGATTTGACGATCACAATATACCACCTTTACCCCCAATATGGCGCCATCTTGACGCTCGTTGCAAGTAACAGCAAAATCACAGCAGCCCGAAATTTATTGACGTTCTTAGCACGGATTTTGATTTAGTAAACCCATCTTGTGATTATTTCTAAAAAAAAATGTTGTGTTTTGAGCAAAATGAAACTACTAACGAGGCCCTGTTAGGGGGGGTACTAATGTCGCCAGTCTGAATTTCAAAACTTGTTATGTCGCGATTTGAGGAGTTGGGTATGTCCCTGTCGTTATTTCACGTCATTTACCATGTATGCCATTTCTTAATAGGGTCCATTAACCAAAAATTCGATTGCATCAACCAGGACTGTTGACTATTTCACGATTGTGTATCAAAAACAATATATTACGAGGCGAGACATGTAGTGATGGAGACATAATTTACTCTACGCTTACTAACGCCTGAAAACTGTACTTTGCCAATGACATTTTGTCATTTTTAAACATTTTGTTGACATTGTTGTGGTGTTTTCACACCGACTTATATATACAGTACAGCCCTAATGAAAGTTAACATCGTGTAACGAGCGAGTTGCGAGTTCGAGCGAGAGGCTATCGAGCGCGATTTGACCCCTAACGAGAAATCTGCGAGTATGCGAGCGCGAAGCGAGCGTTTTCGAAAAATTTGATATCGAGCGAGTGTTCTCGAAAATTAGCGAGCGAGTGTTCTCGAAGACTTTACATAGATATCGAGCAAGGGTTCTCGAAAATTGTTTGTATCGTGCGAAATCGAGCGAGAGTTTGACCAACATGTGGCGAAACATAGGATGATAATTGCTGTTTCCTTGCATGGCAAACGTCACGTATTTTGACATATATTTATACCAATTCCCTAAAAATATAACTATGATAGGGTGATAGCGGTTATATTATTTCGTTACTCACCTTTACCCAACCACAAGATAAACAAAATTCCCTGGTTAAATCAGCGTCTGTTTATTCGAAGTGTTACATGTTAGTGTCAGTAAAAACACGCTCTTTCTATTATATACTTTATTAGAATTAGCGGTTCAACCTACTCGTTAGAAATAGAAAATGAGACTATTTCCGAAATTTTACGGTGTGACTCATATACACTAAAAGCAATCTATATAATTATAGCCTTAGGCTATAAATAATGTTAGTTCGCTTCGGTTGATTGCATTTAGTGACGGATAACTATATTCATGCACCATCTTTACAACCACAATAACAGGAACTCCACCGACACTTATTGTCTCGTATGGATTATCGAAAACAAAAGAGCGTTACAGATGATGTCTGTGAAAAACATGCTGTCTGATTTATACTGAGATCTGAAGCGTCTTAGGCTCATTACTGTTTTGATGTCTGTCGGTGAGCCTGCTCTGAGAGATATTATAGAAATAGAAATAAGAACGCGATGTCTTCAAGAAACTTGACGAAGTTTTACTTAGTTTACTTTTACGCTGACAAGACACTGTTAGTGGTGTCGCGTGAGAAGTTACTGAGCACAAATGAAGTAGTCATCGCGGTCAAAGGAAGTGACGTCCAAGTGATGCTGAATGGAAAGGCATGGAAAGCGAAGTTGATATCTTTTGTAGGTAAAATAATACTTATTTTTCGTAGATTGTATTTCGTCTTTATTTCAAAATATTGATTGTGGATTTTAATGTTTCTGGATTTTAATGTTGTCCTTAAAGATCAGTTAAGAATTGACTCTGTATTGTTATTTTCAGTTTACTCCGTGTTTTCGCACGGACATGCGAAGCAACGTTACTTCTTGCGAAAAATTTTACACGCAGTATAGCGCTGCGAGAATTCTCGTGAATGGATGCATCGAGATTTCTTGTTACGAGAGTTCTCGAGAATGTTTGCATCGAGATTTCTCGCTTCTCGCAAAATTCTTGTGTATCGAGTAACGCGAAGCGCGTTTCGAGAAGCCTATCGAGCGAGCGAGAATTTTTATCGAGTGGGTTTCGAGATCTCGATACTCGAAACATTTTCCTCGATAGCATCGAGCGAGAATGGTTAACTTTCATTAGGGCCGTACTGTAGTATACCGTTCTGTGTTTTTATGATGACCGCTGATCAATGTCATCATAGAATATATAATAGACTATTTTCTCTATAGTCTATTTTCTATTTTCTATTCTGTGATGTCATCAATCACAGAAACATTTTCGATGTCTTCGATGCGTTTTACGATTTTACAAAACTGTTTTCAATATAATTTCTTACGTGTGGAAAGGTGTCAAAGGTACAAATAGCTACAAATAACGCAATGTCGCTGTCGCATGTTAGGAATAACACGATTCGCTGTCATTCTTTGTTATTTCCAATTCGCTGTCGCAATTTTAACCAAAATTGGTTTCGCTTGTCGACATTTCAGCTCTCCCATGTCGCCGTTTCAACGCCATGTCGCCTGTCTGAATTTACCCTAACAGGGCCTCACTAACGTGTATAATTCTGATCCACAAATGTCTTTTCCACATTTCTTAACATATCTTTCTTTGAGAACATGCATTGATAAAGGATTTTTTTTCAAGATCCAGAAATGATTTTTCTTTTAATTTCGGATATGAAATGTAAAATACTTAAATAAATTATCAGTTAAAAAACGGGGCTCGCCGATCTTTTTAGGGAATTGAGGCATTAAAACGTGAAATACAAGTAAATAATATACTGCAGACACAGGGAACCCTAGCAACACTTTTGTATGCCTTTTTTGAAAACATTGATCTTAACGTAATTTTTTGCACGAATGTAACCAAAGATGTTTTGAAGCAACATAAAATTGTCATAAAATTATTTGTTTTAAACGGTACGTATATATAATGGATGAAATTATAAGTCATAGGATGTGCGCAGTAAAAGTGCGCAATGCAAAACTGCGGAATTACCTTAAATATTTTTGTTTCAAAAACGTGAAAACACTGCGTTTATAGATTGAAGAAAAACTAAATCTGATGAAGAACAAACTATCACTTCGCAATTTAATAAAATATTAGCAAAGCAGTTACGTCCAGCGCAGGCAAAAAGTTTTATGAGTAAATTATATTTTAATGTGCGACACTACTTTGTTTTTAGGGACAGACCATTCTTTTTTTAGAGGGGGGATGGACATTTCGTCAACGCAAACATTTTTTGGTGTTGTTGTCATTGCAAACCATTTCCTTGCACCTGCTTCCTTCTGCAAACAATTTTTTTGTCCATCTGATCGCTGTGGATTTCATTATAAATTGGTATATATAGTTTAATTTGTGCCTGATTACACTATCGCATATGTGTGATCAAACATGTGGTGTTGTCAGAAGTATAAATTTAATATGTAAACAGATATTTAATAGTTTTTTAGGTATACTGGTCAGGGCCTTTTTTAGGATGTTCCTGTGGCGGAGGGGGGCATTTTTTGAAAAGGGACCTTTCTGTTAGATAATATATTACAGGGGGATAGGAATGACTGAAGTGGTGCCACAGGGTCTGGGGGCATATTCCCCCAAAAATGTTTTGAAACTTGAAGCCTACATTCTGAGCATTTAAATTTGCTCTAAAATGTATGCTAAAGACACTTGTATTTGAAATAAAAGAAGGAAATTTGAAAACAAAATTATTAACAATGACAAAGCCTAAAACTTACTTTTTCTTTATCAATTTGTTATTTTTTGCTGGTTTGTTTGTATAAATTTAGGAAAAAGGGACTTTTCCTGGGGGAGGAATGTTATTTTGTGGCGGGCATAAGGGGGCCATTTGCCCCACCCCCCAACCCCAGCTTGTATGTTAAAAAAGGCCTTGATACTGGTCCTCTCATTATTTACGCTACACAATATGTCTTACACCAGTACTTGTCCAATCACCTATTTCAAGAACCCAAAAAATGACTGTATTCAATAGATTAATATTTATAACCTATATGTAGATTGTGACATGTTCCCAGCATCTCCCATTCCAGGGGCTTTTGTGGTAAAGACCCTGGGTATGTTGGTGAGTGCTCTGTTCATTGTATTAAACCTTAGTTGATGTTGCATAATCTCATTAGCTTGCAAACTATTTTTTTCCTCTTCTTTATGTGTGCAAACAATTTATTTGCACTTTTTTGTCTTTGCAAACAATTCTTTTAAGAATTTTCCATCCCCGGCCCCTCCAAAAAATAATGGTCCATCCCTTACAAGGCTGCACGATTTTCACTGTTTTTGTAACTGCACATTTGCGTTGAGCCTTTAAAGAACTTAATATTTCAAAATATATCCCCAAGCTACAAATTAGACAGCAAGACAAAAAGTTTTGACAATGAAAACTTTATAGTTTTAGCTTTGTTTATACTTTCTAGTTTGCACTCCTATGCTCAAATTCAACATGGCGGATTTATAAGGGCATTTTTGGGTTATCGTTCCATGTTTTGCGCACCAATATAAGTTAGGGTTAGGGGTTAGGTATTAGGGGTTAGGTTTAAGGTTAGGGTGTGTATATACATGTATGGAGGTATCCAGTTAATTTTTCAGCACACTATAACATCCATTACATAACGTTTACTATATTGGTGCGCGAAACATGGAACGATTACCCATTTTTGTTTTCAATTTGGACACCAGTCACGTGACCAAGCACACATTCTTGGTCTAACATTTCTATGGTTTTTACTCACACACACTAAAATTGGCGAATAAGGACCTCTCGTAGACTGATACACATGCGAATCACGCTGTTGGGGTAATTTGACATTTAGAATCGATTTCCGACCTTTCCCGAGTCATAGGATACAAATGTAAAAACGCATTGTTTTGACATTTTAAAATTGTATTTCCAGTTGAGAATAGTTCACAATCAGACCAGAAATGGCAATACTAAAATAATACATAATAAAAGATGCAATTTTAAAGTTGCAAGCTCGAAAATAACACTCTAAATAGTGTTTTGAATTCTCTTTCAACAATTAGACCAATTTTAAGGATGTGTCCCAAGGGGCCGAAGTTATGTTCAGCAACAGGTATGCATTCTGCATTTATCAAATAATATTGTGTAATTTGATAATATACAATCCCATTTGACTTTCAAAGGCCATAAATCGCTATAATGTTGACATTTCACTAAAACTATCAATAGAAATTAGGAAATATTTTCGGACTGAATCGAAACGTGGTAGTTTCATCAATAGCATATGTACTGAACCAAAGATACATACCTCCAAATAACCTGGTTGAAACCGACTTGGTTTAATTACCGCCAAATGAGAAAGAGTTTAAACAAACTTATTACAACACGTCTTTATCTAGGTTAATACTGATTAATCTAGTTAAGTAGCTTGGCTGGTCTAGATGTGAAGCCTTGTGGGAGGACGAGGATAATATAAGTGAAGATTCTATTGAGTGAGACAGACAGTAGTACAAAATTTATTTTAAAATGTAGCACAACATGACAGCACATGTATCTGCACATCTTTCCTTTTACCGAGTCATGAATATAGAGTATAAACTGCTATATACTTGTTTGATATAGATATTTCAATAACCCAACACCAGTTCACAACACCATTCTGGATTCTGTTGCTGAGCTGAGGCAGGCAGTAGAATTCCCTGCATAACTACGTTTTCCTTTCTAACATTGAAAGTCCTTAACTGGATTTTAATCATAGTCTTGGGGCCTGTTTCATATGGGCAAAAGTTATCCCAGTTAACGAGAAAACGTTTTGACTAGCCAAATACTTCTGCTCATATGGAGAAACGTTATCCCACCTACCGGGTAAAGTTTCTGGCTATGACGTAGCACTGAAAATCAACTGAATTGAAAAGTTGCTGACACAACAGAAAGTTATCCCGCTAAGCAGGGAAGTTGTGTTCATATGGGAAAAACGTCCCGGTCACCGAGATCTTGCCTGTCAACACGCGAGAGCTCAGTACACGGGAAAACTTTTTGTCTCATATGAACGCAGTGTAACTTTTCATATTATTTTCATACCAAGGTGACATCTTGCTTGTAAACTTGTCGAAAAGTTTTCTCGCCAACCGGGATAACGTTTTCCTACATGAACAGGCCCTCAAAAGGAAAAGATCACTTGGCATTTTCCCACACAACATTTTTCTTGGATACCCTGTCTGTTTCGCTTGTACTTGTCCTGGTCACCTCGGGAATACCATGTAGAGGAAAACAATGGGGCTATCATCCCTTCTCAGCGGTGCTACACTGAGAGGAGGACATTCAATGCATTCAGGAAAGCTGGTTCAATGTAGTGTGCACCAGGCAGCCAATGTTACTATTGATCAGTTCACGGCTTTGCCAGATAAATATCCATTTGAATTATCCGACCAATTTGATTAAAATTGGTTGTGACTTTTCTCTTGGCACATTCAATTGAGTTGACAACTTATATCGGATCAAATAATCTATCAGTTTTTTTATGTCTGTGATAAAGAGAAAATTGCAGCACATGTGCTACCTGAGCATGTGAGTTCACTTATAGTGCCATATATGTCATCTGGTGCACCCTTCTATTGCCCTCATGTAAACCAGTACCAGCCTTTTATGGACCTTAATATGTCTAAAATATGATCAGTGTTAGGAAAACAATCGGTCAATGGGATTTACCAAGCATAAAATTTATTTTATTACTGTACCAAATTATAAGACTAGTAAAACCATCTAAAATGCTTACTGTAAAAAGCTGTTTAAAAACACTTTGTACTATTCGTTGAAAACTGCCCAGCAGCCTATTACATCTAACTAATACTCTGAAACAAATATATGGCAAAATATTTACAACAACCATCAAGCAAACATCTCACAGCAACCACCAGATGATAATTCCTTATTTACAATTGATCATATACTACCACTCCCATTGATGTTTAAAAAATTTTTTATATTATTAATTTTGTAATTCAAATTTGTGCTGTTTATTATCAAGGCTGTCAGAAGTGGGGGGGGGGCTATAATTTCCATTTGTATAAGTAAAACACACAGAACTAGAAAAGTGCAAAAGCAATTCAGATTTATTCTTCAAAATCCCCCCCCCCCCTAATATTGATTTACTTCCGACAGCCTTGATTATGAAAGTTTAGCAAAATCTCACTGTATAGTTAGTTTTGTGACAGGGTGTGGTCATTAAATATTTATAGAGAGGGAGTTGGCAAATTAGGAAAATGGGGGTTGGCATGTTAGGAAATGGGGGTTGAAACGTTTTCGATCCTCCCTTTAAGATTGAAGGCAAAATTTTAGCCCTCCTCTTTTTTGGGGACACATGGCAGTGTTATACCATGTTATTTAATATATTCAATACTATATATTCAGTACTGTTATAATTATAAGAGGAAAACCTTAGGTAACCTTCCTCGCACAAGTAAGCAAATACTTAGAGAGATTAAAGAACCACGGGAAATGCCTAGTACTACAAACCAAGCAAACAGGACATGGTTTTGTTGTTGATAAACACTGCTAGAACTTGCTTTGACAAACATATTGCATAGAAGAAATTAGTCATAGTTATAGATTTCTTCCTCTAAAATTTATTATAAAAGCTGAGCACAACCTGAGAGTCAAGGAGCAGAGAGTGGAGTGAGAAGAGCCATTTAGGCTAAAATACTTCATAAGCCAACAAAGGCTGAAGTATATAATCAAAAGCCTAGATAGTTAAGCCTCGTCAAGTAAACTAAAGAACATTGGAATATTGTGGATTTATTAAAGAAGACGGAATACAAAGTATAAAGAATAAAGATTCAAAGTTGTGCTCAGCTCAAACAAATAGAGAGATAAGTTGATATATTAAGAATACTATATTATTATAATATTATAGAGACACTAATTCATATTGTTGAAAGTAAATAAAAATATATAAAAGGTATAAGGCTTTATGCTATTTGTGTTATGGTAGCGTTAATATAATTTGAACCCGAAGCCTAAAGGCCGGGTGTTAGCTAGCCCATATACTGTCCGTTTGACAGACTCTTCCCAATTGAAGTAGCTAAGGGGCTTTCCCAACTGGGTCTACTGGACGATTTTCGTTTTTTCTGATGAGAAAGTACTTGCATTGCGTTTGATTTTATATTATTTTATCAAAGAACGTTTTATTTTATTTTTCCCATTAATTATTTTCTCAAAATGTATCGTATTTCATTCATGTTGGCACTGGAAATGAAATGTACAAAACCAAGCTACTATTGTTTGCATCTAAGGAGAAACACGTTGGAAGAAACACTATTTATTCCTACACAAGGACTTTGATCCGTCAAAAAAACTTTCCCAATTTACGTTTAACGGACAAAACTTTCTTTTTCTGGCTAACACCCTGCTAAAGGTTGAAAATATACCTAATTGGAAAATATATTTGACGCATACATAACGCACCATAACATATGAAAGTCTAAAAGTTGCACTATATATTTATATGATATAGTATGTATTTGTGGTATTTTATATTACGGGTCAGAGCAGTGTACTTTAACTGTTTTCATACAATCTTTCTCTAAATTAACGCATTCAGATGGCCGACAATGCGCATTGCCCAATTGTCTGTCACAGCATTATCGGGATTTTCAATTTGTGGCATGTTGTATGCCGCCATGATTATGTTGCTGCCGTTTCTGGTGTTGTACGTATGTTACCATGACTATGTTTGTACGTATGTTATCATGAATATGCTAACAATAGCATATTGTGCTATTGCTATTCAGATATATTTAATAGCTTGATATTAGCAATATTCCCATTGTTACCATTTTATGCATGTTCATGAAGTAATTTCATGTTTTATGAGATTTCAACATTGCCAGAACTTTTCATGAATTTGTGGCATTTATATATACGATTGTTATAACTTTGTATTGTTTTGTGTATATATGTGTCAGAGTTGTGTTTATAATTTTAAACATTTGTGGTGTAGATGTGTATGTGGTGCATGTATGTATTGTGCCCTTGTTCTTGCATCAGATGCCCACATTTGAAATACATATATTGTGGGACGGTGCAGCTTGTTTTTAGATTGCCCGAACATTTATATATTTGCAGCATTGCATACATGGAATATTCAATTTGTGGCTGCCTTTGATGTATGCCATTATGATTATTCCACGCTGCTTCGTGTTTTGTATGTTTCTCTAATTTCATATGTTTTATGAGCTAGAGCAACTTGACTGTTTTCAGATGCCCACATTGAGATTTCAACATTCGTTTTTTTCTACACAGAACTTTTTCATGAATTTGTGGCATTTATATGTACGATTGTTATAACTTTGCACTGTTTTGTGTTTATAAATTTGAACATTTATGGTTCAGACGTGTATGTGCATGGTGCATATACATATGGTAGGTAGGTAAGTAGGTAAAACTTTATTTAAAAGATCACACGCTGGCCCCATCAACTATACGCTGATTTCCACGAGGGGCATGTGGTTTACATGATATTACATTACAAAAATATTACACACACTAAACTACAAATGACTACAAAACAATTATGTATACAAAACTAATAACATAATTAATATTAGAAATTATGAGGCCTACTATGATTGGGGTGGTAAATCGCCTTAAATCGCTGCGATATAATGCGATTTTGGGTGATTTTAGGCGATTTAAGGAAAAACTGGGACTTTCAAGCACTGTGATTTAATGCAATTTTAGGCGATTTAAGAAAAAATTGTAAATTTTAGGGACTGCAATTTAGGTATTTTCAAAAGAATTGAATTTTATATTTTGCTCCGGTTTCCTCCCACAGGGCAAAATTGGCAGGGTGGGTTAGGATAAACACAGTTAGGAAAGTAATTTATAAAATAACATGTATATAACGCGTGTTCTGATTGGTCGAAACCCGTGTTTGGATCAGGCCATCCAAACACGGAAGACTATCGTGTTGTTGTTATTTTATAAAACAATTACTTTATGGTTTCCATGTTAGGATGGCCTGATCCAAACACTTGGAAATGTTGCTCGAGTTAAGAAAAGCGTGCAAAATCACTCGCCTTCGGCTCGTGCTTTCGCGCGCTTTTCTTAACTCTCGCAACATTCCCGCGTGTTTGGATCAGGCCATCCAAACACGGAAACCATAAAGTAATTGTATAATCATATTCTCATTGTTGTAAAGATAAATACTCTAGGCTAACATAAGAAATCATAGTACTTGATGTAATCGGTCACTGAAAAGCCCCAATGTGGGGAGTGAGCTGAATAATAATGTAATGTTTCCACACACACATGAATTGTACGAAGCAAAATACAATTATTACAACATGTATGTACATTTTATATAAAGCTAGGTTAACTAATTATTGTATTTAACCTGATTCACATATAAAGCTCAATATTCATGAACTTTTCATCCATTCTCTATTTAGAAGCCATCGGGGTTGATCTTGTGGGGTCATGTGGTCATTCATGGCTACATTATGTACCACAAATATTGTAAACAGTTAATATACTCTACTTAAGGAGCATGCACTACACATGTCTCAAACTTTAATATTATTAATTTATGTCAAGTTAAAATTGCAAAATATAATAAATATTTGATTTCCAAAAAAACACAAGGGGTAGGGGGTAGAACACACACAATGTATTTATACAGTATAACTGAATAAGCTATAATCCTATAAATTACCTTGTCACCCTTGTAAGTGAAATTGTCTTGTTTTGTATCATGTCAAAACTTCTTTATTTAGCTTGCATTTATTTAAACTGTTTCAATCTCATGCTTTCTTCATGCTACAAACATGTTTTATAAATTTTTTTATATCTACATCATATCCCAGTGCCAAATCCAGAAACAGTATTGTCACACATTCGGAAACTGTTGGCGTAATGTTTAAATTACATGAAGTATATTGTATATAAATGGTAGGAATTCTAAATTATTTTAAAATAAAAAACAAAATAATACAGTATTAAACAAATGGCGCACTACATCGTGGTTTTAGGTTCTGCAAACAAACAACAACAAAAGATCTATTGTATGGTATGTACGATTTAATCATTGTTTTACTGTTTATTGTACATACACGTCTGGAAATGCTTTCTGGTCAAAACGTCCCCAGGTCAAAACATCCCCAGGTCAAAACGTCGTGCTAATCTTGCCAAAACCTCTCAGGGGTTAAATTCTTGTCCAACAAGGCCTGCTTCTTCTCTTGATCCATTAACATTATCTTCTTCTCATGTACCATCTTCCTCATCTTCCTCATGTTAAAAATACAGTCTTGTACCTGCTGTAAGTTCAGTTCCTTCTTTAACTTCCTCTAGCATGACTTATTCGACGTTTTCTTTGAATACTCCTTCAAGTTCTTGCACCTCCTCTTCTTTTAATTTCATTTCACCTAGCTCCTCTGCAACATCTATGACAACTTTTCATTTGTCTTCTCATTCTACATCTTTTCCTTTTTCTTCTTCATTGTGTATCTTTTTCCACTATATCTTCTTTCGCACCCATGTCTTCCACTTCCTCGTCATCTTCGGCTCTAACAAATCCCATGTTCTTATCTGCGCCAGTCCCATCGGTGCAGTAATCTATTCCAGATCAATTATCTTCCATGCATCCTGTTTCTTCTACTGCTGTAGCTCCTGCTGTAGCTTCAGGTTTGAGTCAAGCTGCTAAGAGAAGGCAATTTAGAAGACCTGGTCAAAAGCCATGAGAGTTACCTGGTATGTGCGTGTTTTTTTAAAACTGGTTTATTTGTGTGGTCTTTTCATACTACATTCCCCACACAAAGGTGGTGACACAGTTAAACCCGGAAGCTGAAGAGTTCCAACAAAGAAACGAAAGAGCAGCAAAAACAAATGCTAAAAAGAGACTTAAACAATTAGCCAAAAGTGTCCAAGACGATGAGTGATAGTTGTTTCTTAGACATTTAGATTGTCTAAGAAAGGGGGAGGGTGTCGTGAACTTAATATATTAACATTAATATTATAATTTATATTGACATTAACTAAGTAATTAAACTGTTTAGGTAAGCACTTTGGGTTTTAGGCTGTAAACAGAGAGGACAGGCGTGTTAAAATACGTTTAAAACTGATTTATTTGTGTGGTCTTTTCAAAACCTCTCAGGGGTTAAATTCTTGTCCAACAAGGCCTGCTTCTTCTCTTGATCCATTAACATTATCTTCCTCTCATGTACCATCTTCCTCATCTTCCTCATGTTAAACATACAGTCTTGTACCTGCTGTAAGTTCAGTTCCTTCTTTAACTTCCTCTAGCATGACTTATTCGACGTTTTCTTTGAATACTCCTTCAAGTTCTTGCACCTCCTCTTCTTTTAATTTCATTTCACCTAGCTCCTCTGCAACATCTATGACAACTTTTCATTTGTCTTCTTCATTGTGTATCTTTTTCCACTATATCTTCTTTGGCATCCATGTCTTCCACTTCCTCGTCATTTTCGGCTCTAACAAATCCCATGTTCTTATCTGCGCCAGTCCTATCGGTGCAGTAATCTATTCCAGATCAATTATCTTCCATGCATCCTGTTTCTTCTACTGCTGTAGCTCCTGCTGTAGCTTCAGGTTTGAGTCAAGCTGCTAAGAGAAGGCAATTTAGAAGACCTGGTCAAAAGCCATGAGAGTTACCTGGTATGTGCGTGT
Source organism: Paramuricea clavata (assembly GCA_902702795.2). Lineage (NCBI taxonomy): Eukaryota > Metazoa > Cnidaria > Anthozoa > Malacalcyonacea > Plexauridae > Paramuricea > Paramuricea clavata. The sequence continues at coordinate 19,232 of CACRXK020002254.1, forward strand.
TTTTTTAAAACTGGTTTATTTGTGTGGTCTTTTCATACTACATTCCCCACACAAAGGTGGCGACGCAGTTAAACCCGGAAGCTGAAGAGTTCCAACAAAGAAACGAAAGAGCAGCAAAAACAAACGTTAAAAAGAGACTTAAACAATTAGCCAAAACTGTCCAAGACAATGAGTTATAGTTGTTTCTTAGACATTTAGATTGTCTAAGAAAGGGGGAGGGTGTCGTGAACTTAATATATTAACATTAATATTATAATTTATATTGACATTAACTAAGTAATTAAACTGTTTAGGTAAGCACTTTCGGTTTTAGGCTGTAAACAGAGAGGACAGGCGTGTTAAAATACGTTTAAAACTGATTTATTTGTGTGGTCTTTTCAAAACCTCTCAGGGGTTAAATTCTTGTCCAACAAGTCCTGCTTCTTCTCTTGATCCATTAACATTATCTTCTTCTCATGTACCATCTTCCTCATGTTAAACATACAGTCTTGTACCTGCTGTAAGTTCAGTTCCTTTTTTAACTTCCTCTAGCATGACTTATTCGACGTTTTCTTTGAATACTCCTTCAAGTTCTTGCACCTCCTCTTCTTTTAATTTCATTTCACCTAGCTCCTCTGCAACATCTATGACAACTTTTCATTTGTCTTCTCATTCTACATCTTTTTCTTCTTCATTGTGTATCTTTTTCCACTATATCTTCTTTGGCATCCATGTCTTCCACTTCCTCGTCATCTTCGGCTCTAACAAATCCCATGTTCTTATCTGCGCCAGTCCTATCGGTGCAGTAATCTATTCCAGATCAATTATCTTCCATGCATCCTGTTTCTTCTACTGCTGTAGCTCCTGCTGTAGCTTCAGGTTTGAGTCAAGCTGCTAAGAGAAGGCAATTTAGAAGACCTGGTCAAAAGCCATGAGAGTTACCTGGTATGTGCGTGTTTTTTTAAAACTGGTTTATTTGTGTGGTCTTTTCCTACTACATTGCCCACACAAAGGTGGCGACACAGTTAAACCCGGAAGCTGAAGAGTTCCAACAAAGAAACGAAAGAGCAGCAAAAACAAACGCTAAAAAGAGACTTAAACAATTAGCCAAAACTGTCTAAGACGATGAGTTATAGTTGTTTCTTAGACATTTAGATTGTCTAAGAAAGGGGGAGGGTGTCGTGAACTTAATATATTAACATTAATATTATAATTTATATTGACATTAACTAAGTAATTAAACTGTTTAGGTAAGCACTTTGGGTTTTAGGCTGTAAACAGAGAGGACAGGCGTGTTAAAATACGTTTAAAACTGATTTATTTGTGTGGTCTTTTCATACTACATTCCCCACAACCATTTAGTTAGCCCCCATACATAAGCCCTTATTTATCCCTACCTTCTTAATATGCCCCAGTCAAGAATCACTGAAAAGAAAATAAGCCAGCAGCAGGCTGAATAGGAAATGCAGTATTTTATCATTTATTTTTGAATGAATTTCTCATTGTTTTCTGAGTATAAGTTTTAGAATGTACCTGGTAAGGAAACATGTCATAAAAAATCTTATTGGTGTGCTTTTAATTTCTTATTATGTGGTTATGATTAGTTTACCCGTTCTGGAGTAAAATTAAAGGCTGGAATCAAGAACAACTTATAAATGCGGAGGGAATGATTGTTCCAGGCATTGTACAGGCAACAACTTTTGGTGCAAGATTACCCCTTCGCCCATTTCGTACTACTAAATTGTAAACTAGAAATACATGCATGCAACAACCCCTTGCCAATATTTTCCAAACATTGTTTCAACATGAAGTATTTGTAATTACTCCAACACTGAACGCAGGCTCGCGTTGCTCACGTCATGTAATCATGTTAGCCATGGCGACACGATAATTTTTTGTGCAAAACAGTAAAAATAAATGAAACTTGAACACTTTTAAATACAGAACTATCAATTTCTAAAATATATAAAGTAGGTATATTATTTTGCTTTGTATGGGCTTTATTTTAATGTAAAATTCAACACGAAACTCTTCGTAAAACGTTCTTAAATGTAAATTGAAATCAACCGCTTTTTTGCCGATAAACTCTTCAACTCGAGCTAGTTTCAACTTATTACTCGCACTTTGAAATGAAATAAATTTAATTCATACATGACACCAATGAAAATAATTTGCTTTCCGTTCTATCATGAACTTGTACAAAAGTTAATTTAACAGTAAGGAACTTTCGCATACAATGCATAGCCATAGGAAAGACTTGAACAACAAAAACAAAGTTTATAATAATACAAAGTCATACATAAACAACTGAAACATTTACTTGCCTTATACTTTAGGATTTCTCATACTAAATCAATTCTCAATGCTTGAGATGAGATGACCACCCATACACCATGAACTTTAGACTTCGCTAGTGCGTTCCTTTCCCTGGGTGTACCTAGCTGGGCGAAATTAGTACCCTCGCTCCGCGGCGTTGGCTCGGGAACAAATTGTAAATTTTGACATACTAAAACGTTAAATTGTAAATTTCGGCATACTAAAACGTTCTTTTCTGACCAACAGAGTTCTGTCAAATCTTCCCCAAAGTCCAGGAAATGGCATTTCAGAAACTCTAAATTTTCAAAAGATATGGTAGATAGGACTTAATTTAGGACTCTTCACTCCAGTTGTCTGTACCTTCAATCGTTTTGTTGATTGCAAAGATAATAAAGGGGATGTATAAACATGTCTGTCTAAGGTGTTCCGGTTCACATGTGACATTATAAAGTCATATATTCCTATTCAAATTTAACATATGTATTTTAGATGACGTTGAAGACAGTAGCTGGGAAGAAGGCACTTACATCATTCGACCCTTCATGACATTATAATTATATAAAGTCATATATTCCTATTCGAATTTAATATATTTATTTTAGATGACAATGAGGGCAGTAGCTTGGAAGAAGGCACTTACATCATTCGACCCTTTAACCTATTACTACCTGAGGTTGGAATCACACTTGGGTTGGTAGACTTACATATTCAAAGAAATGCAAGATAATGTGAATTGGATGAGGACCAGGAAGAGTTGTGCGATGCAAATTCCTGCCAAGCTCCCCAGGGCCACAACTCGCAAGCACCAAATGCGGAGCTACCAAGGGTTCAATGTGATTCCCCAAGGTGTAGGAAGTGGTTTCATCTACAGTGTGTTGGTGCCAAGGAATTGGTTTTGTGGCTGCTCAAAGTTCGAACGAGAAAATATAGTAAGGTACAATAGCAACACCTTACATTAATTGATGGTTTCATTGCCAGTTTTCACAAAGAAAATAGAACGAAACTGCAAAAATGCCCTTAGCCTTGACAGTAAAAAGTGCCAAAATAGAATAACATGACAACAAAAATTACATGCTTGTCCAGCTTCGATAAAATATTAACTGTGCCATATACCATAGCGAAAGGGAAGGACTTATTGCTGGTTAACTTTATAAACTTTTTCTGAAGCCTTTGACTTCTGTCAATTAATTACGATCTCAAGTAGATTGATGCCTGGGTCCAGGTTAAAATTACCATTAAAACACTTAAATGGCCATAAAACCTTAGGGAATCCATGTATTGCTGGGAAATTAACAGTGCTTAACCACAGTGGACAGAGCTTGACACTTAAACATTTATGGTTTCTGTGACATTTTTGGTGATTTTAAAGGGAAATATCGTGACTAATTTTCAATGGCGTTGCGGACTCGGAAAATCGTAATAAAAAATTCCGTTTTTGTTCATTTTCAATACCTTAGTATCTTAACTTCTGATCATGGAAGAGATTTGTTATTAAAATCCAAAAATCAATAATACCCTTGAGAGTTTGAATATAACAAAACCAGCAAGAGAAATTTACCAGAAGATAAACCAGTCGTTCAAGAAAACATGTCATGTGCCGCTAGCTGAAGCGTTAATTTCTGTTCCTGAATTACAACTGCAACAGAAGAAATCCAAGGCTGAAATGAAAAGAGAGAGAAGGGATCAATATAGGAAATCGAAACAATGAATAGAAGAGGAATGGAAGGAGACAGCAAGAGTAATGTCAGTGCGGATAAAATATAAACATAAAATTATACAAAATGGAAATGAACAAAGTCTGAGTATATAATGTTACAAAGTATTAACGTAAACACACCAACATAAAAGAAAAATGTAGGACACTTCCATTTACATAGTCAGGCATGGCCGTTACTAGAGGGGGGGTGGAATGCGGCAAACATCTGCTTGACTTGGCAAATTGTTTTCGGATTTATCAAGTCACAATACATTTAATTAATGAGAAAGTTTGTCAAAAATGGTATGTCTGGAAAATCCCCTCCCCTTTGCCAACAATTTTGGGAGTAAATTAATTAGTGACTGAAATGTTCTAGGCAAATGCAATACTACAACCCCCCCCCCCTGCTTTAGGCCTCTTCACTACAGCCCTGCAGTAAGATTTAATATTATTAATTTATGTCAATTAAGTTAAAATTGGAAAATATAATAAATATTTGATTTCCAAAAAAACACAAGGGGTAGGGGGTAGAAACACACAATGTATTTATACAGTATAACTGAATAAGCTATAATCCTATAAATTACCTTGTCACCCTTGTAAGTGAAGTTGTCTTGTTTTGTATCATGTCAAAACTTCTTTATTTAGCTTGCATTTATTACCTCTGCCAGGAGGTTATGTAATCATCTGGGTTTGTATGTGTGTGTGTGTGTATGTGTGTGTATGTGTGTATGTGTGTGTGTGTATGTGTGTGTGTTTGTCTGTGAGCACGATAACTCAAGAAATACCAAACATATCGGTACGAAATTTTTTGAATGCATTTCCCATCGGCTAAGGAAGAACTGATTAAAATTTGGTTGAATTTGGTTAAAAATTGAACGAGAAATGAACAAAATTTTGTCTTGCTTTTCCCGGTCAATTAACAAAATATATTACTGAATGCGTAATTAGGACGGGTATAATTTATGCACTCAGTGCTAAGACAGTAATGAGATGATAAACCTCATTAAGCTTCGGCCTTCATTATCTATTGTCTTAGTTGCATTTCACGCGACCGAAATTCAATGTCTAAAACAAGACTTACGGAGTTACGCATTATTACGTTCAGCAAAGTGCCAGTCCATTCAAATTCTAACAACATTTAACAACATTAGATTACTTCAATACAGGGTGTATAAAAAAAACGCAACCTCGGAATTTCCCAAGAAATCGACATTGTTTTAAAGACAAAAGATTTTAGCTGCCTGGGAATTTAAAATAGCACAACTGTGAAAATTACTGCACGCGCGAGTGCATAAAGCAAAATTTGTGCATTTATTTAATGACACTTAAAAAGTTTTTATTTTACAAGGACTGTACAGTACAACAACAGTAATATGTTCTATTAGCAATTCGATTTCAATTCGCGGGGGCCTGAAATCTTTTATGCTTAAGAATTATAAAGTGGATTTCTTAGGAAATTCCAAGGTTGCGTTTCACTTCCAAGTAACGGCCGGAGGTATGCAGTCTCTGAGTGCCCTCTAGTTTAAACTGTTTCAATCTTGTGCTTTCTTCATGCTACAAACATGTTTTATAAAATTTTTGATATCTACATCATATCCCAGTGCCATATCCAGAAACAGTATCGTCACGCATTCGGAAACTGTCGGCGTAATGTTTAAATTACATGAAGTATATTGTAAATAAATGGTAGGAATTCTAAATTATTTTAAAATAAAAAACAAAATAATACAGTATTAAACAAATGGCGCACTACATCGTGGTTTTAGGTTCTGCGAACAAACAACAACAAAAGATCTATTGTATGGTATGTACGATGTAATCATTGTTTTACTGTTTATTGTATATACAGGTCTGGAAATGCTTTCCGGTCAAAACGTCCCCAGGTCAAAACGTCGTGCTAATCTTGCCAAAACCTCTCAGGGGTTAAATTCTTGTCCACCAAGGCCTGTTTCTTCTCTTGATCCATTAACATTATCTTCTTCTGATGTACCATTTTCCTCATCTTCCTCATGTTAAAACATGCAGTCTTGTACCTGTTGTAAGTTCAGTTCCTTCTTTAACTTCCTCCAGCATGACTTATTCAACGTTTTCTTTGAATTCTCCTTCAAGTTCTTGCACCTCCTCTTCTTTTAATTTCATTTCGCCTAGCTCCTCTGCAACATCTATGCCAACTTTTCATTTGTCTTCTCATTCTACATCTTTTCCTTTTTCTTCTTCTTCATTGTGTATCTTCTTCCACTATATCTTCTTTGGCATCCATGTCTTCTACTTCCTCCTCATCTTCGGCCCTAACGAATCCCATGTTCTTATCTGTGCCAGTCCTATCAGTGCAGCAATCTATTCCAGATCAATTATCTTCCATGCATCCTGTTTCTTCTACTGCTGTAGCTCCTGCTGTAGCTTCAGGTTTGAGTCAAGCTGCTAAGAGAAGGCAATTTAGAAGACCTGGTCAAAAGCCATGAGAGTTACCTGGTATGTGCGTGTTTTTTAAAACTGGTTTATTTGTGTGGTCTTTTCGTACTACATTCCCCACACAAAGGTGGCGACACAGTTAAACCCGGAAGCTGAAGAGTTCCAACAAAGAAACGAAAGAGCAGCAAAAACAAATGCTAAAAAGAGACTTAAACAATTAGCCAAAACTGTCCAAGACGGTGAGTTATAGTTGTTTTTTAGACATTTAGATTGTCTAAGAAAGGGGGAGGGTGTCGTGAACTTATTATATTAACATTAATATTATAATTTATATTGACATTAACTAAGTAATTAAACTGTTTAGGTAAGCACTTTGGGTTTTAGGCTGTAAACAGAGAGGAGAGGCGTGTTAAAATACGTTTAAAACTGATTTATTTGTGTGGTCTTTTCATACTACATTCCCCACAACCATTTAGTTAGCTCCCATACATAAGCCCTTATTTATCCCTACCTTCTTAATATGCCCCAGTCAAGAATCACTGAAAAGAAAATAAGCCGGCAGCAGGCTGAATAGGAAATGCACTATTTTATAATTTATTTTTTAATGAATTTCTCATTGTTTTCTGAGTATAAGTTTTAGAATGTACCTGGTAAGGAAACGTGTTATAAAAAATCTTATTGGTGTGCTTTTAATTTCTTATTATGTGGTTATGATTAGTTTACCCGTTCTGGAGTAAAATTAAAGGCTGGAATCAAGAACAACTTATAAATGCGGAGGGAATGATTCTTCCAGGCATTGTATAGGCAACAACTTTTGGTGCAAGATTACCCCTTCGCCCATTTCGTACTACTAAATTGTAAACTAGAAATACATGCATGCAACAACCCCTCGCCAATATTTTCCAAACATTGTTTCAACATGAAGTATTTGTAATTACTCCAACACTGAACACAGGCTCGCATTGCTCACGTCATGTAATCATGTTAGCCACGGTGACACAATAATTTTTTGTGCAAAACAGTAAAAATAAATGAAACCTGAACACTTTTAAATACAGAACTGTCAATTTCTAAAATATATAAAGTAGGTATATTATTTTGCTTTGTATGGGCTTTATTTTAATGTAAAATTCAACACGAAACTCTTCGTAAAACGTTCTTAAATGTAAATTGAAATCAACCGCTTTTTTGCCGATAAACTCTTCAACTCGAGCTAGTTTCAACTTATTACTCGCACTTTGAAATGAAATAAATTTAATTCATACATGACACCAATGAAAATAATTTGCTTTCCGTTCTATCATGAACTTGTACAAAAGTTAATTTAACAGTAAGGAACTTTCGCATACAATGCATAGCCATAGGAAAGACTTGAACAACAAAAACAAAGTTTATAATAATACAAAGTCATACATAAACAACTGAAACATTTACTTGCCTTATACTTTAGGATTTCTCATACTAAATCAATTCTCAATGCTTGAGATGAGATGACCACCCATACACCATGCGCCCACAATATTTGATGAACTTTAGACTTCGCTAGTGCGTTCCTTTCCCCGGGTGTAACTAGCCGGGCAGAATTAGTACCCTCACTCCGCGGCATTGGCTCGGGGACAAATTGTAAATTTTGACATACTAAAACATTAAATTGTAAATTTCGGCATACTAAAACGCTCTTTTCTGACCAACAGAGTTCTGTCAAATCTTCCCCAAAGTCCAGGAAATGGCATTTCAGAAACTCTAAATTTACAAAAGATATGGTAGATAGGACTTAATTTAGGACTCTTCACTCCAGTTGCCTGTACCTTCAATCGTTTTGTTGATTGCAAAGATAATAAAGGGGATGTATAAACATGTCTGTCTAAGGTGTTCTGGTTCACATGTGACATTATAAAGTCATATATTCCTATTCAAATTTAACATATGTATTTTAGATGACGTTGAAGACAGTAGCTTGGAAGAAGGCACTTACATCATTCGACCCTCTAACCTATTAGTACCCAAGGTTGGAATCACAGGACCAGAAGAGTTGTGCAATGCAAATTCCTGCCAAGCTCCCCAGGGCCACAACTCGCAAGCACCAAATGCGGAGCTACCATGGGTTCAATGTGATTCCCCAAGGTGTAGGAAGTGCATGGTTTCATCTACAGTGTGTTGGTGCCAAGGAATTGGTTTTGTGGCTGCTCAAAGTTCGAACGAGAAAATATAGTAAGGTACAATAGCAACACCTTACATTAATTGATGGTTTCATTGCCAGTTTTGACAAAGAAAATAGAAGGAAACTGCAAAAATGCCCTTAGCCTTGACAGTAAAAAGTGCCAAAATAGAATAACATGACAACAAAAATTACATGCTTGTCCAGCTTTGATAAAATATTAACTGTGCCATATACCATAGCGAAAGGGAAGAACTTATTGCTGGTTAACTTTATAAACTTTTTCTGAAGCCTTTGACTTCCGTCAATTAATTACCATCTCAAGTAGATTGATGCCTGGGTCCAGGTTAAAATTAGCATTAAAACACTTAAATGGCCATAAAACCTTAGGGAATCCATGTATTGCTGGGAAATTAACAGTGCTTAACCACAGTGGACAGAGCTTGACACTTAAACATTTATGGTTTCTATGACATTTTTGGTGATTTTAAAGAGAAATATCGTGACTAATTTTCAATGGCGTTGCGGTCTCGGAAAATCATAATAAAAAATTCCAGTTTTGTTCATTTTCAATACCTTAGTATCTTAACTTCTGGTCATGGAAGAGATTTGTTATTAAAATCCAAAAATCAATAATACCCTTGAGAGTTTGAATGTAACAAAGGCAGCAAGAGAAATTTACCAGAAGATAAACCAGTCGTTCAAGAAAACATGTCACGTGCCGCTAGCTGAAGCGTTAATTTCTGTTGCTGAATTACAACTGCAACAGAAGAAATCCAAGGCTGAAATGAAAAGAGAGAGAAGGGATCAATATAGGAAATCGAAACAATGAATAGAAGAGGAATGGAAGAAGACAGCAATAGTAAGGTTAGTGCACATAAAATATAAACATAAAATTATACAAAATGGAAATGAACAAAGTCTGAGTATATAATTTTACAAAGTATTAACGTAAACACACTAACATAAAAGAAAAATGTAGGACACTTCGATTTACATAGTCAGACATGGGTGTTGCTAGAGGGGGGTGTGAAATGCAGCAAATGTCTGCTTGACTCAGCAAATTGTTTTCGGATTTATCAAGTCACAATATATTTAATCAATGAGAAAGTTTGTCATAAATGGTATGTCCGGAAAATCCCCTCCCCTTTGCCAACAATTTTGGGAGTAAATTAATTAGCGACTGAAATGTTCTAGGCAAATGCGATACTACAACCCCCCTGCTTTAGGCCTCTTCGCTACAGCCCTGCAGTCAGATTAGCCTGACTGTAATTTGCTTTGATTCTCAAATTCGGTTTAAGTGATTATAATCTGAACAATGAAAAGTGCCCATATAGGCTCTATGCAGTTTGATGGATGATTGACACCAGTAGGCCAATATTATTGTTTAAATTTTGTAAAGTGTTATATACTGTAGGTCTTTTGGTAACAGACAGTCATTAAAATCAAGACAAAATGAGGGCCTAGCCCAATCATTCGAACCAAAACCCAGCCCAGACGCTTCAAAGGTCCTTAATGAAACAAAGGAAAGTCCGCGGTAGGAAGATTCAATAAAATGGCATGGGACAAGGATGGTCTAAAATTCGAAGTCGAATCTTATGAAGATGGCAAGTTTGTGAACTGGTCCCAGCTAGCAAAACAATACAATATAACAAACACGAAAGGGGAATTTGCAGAAAATGGTGGTCAGATTGCAAAAGAATGGTTAAAATCGGTGGGTGTTGACACAGAACGATTTAAGTGGTACAACATAGATTCTGATGGTCCACGTATAAGGCATAAGAAGAGAAGAGGAATTGGAAGAGAAATATCTATACCAACTGCTGAAACAAATGCATGAAAAAATTTTGGAAAATGAGTATTCAATAAAGAAATTAATAGTACTGAAAAAGGTATGTTTAATTTAATAATTAATTCTCACCTTACGAGTGTCTGGTAATGCAATGAAACGTATTATTATTATTAATTAGAAAATGCTAGACAGTACAGTTAGTGCAGCAAGTGCATGCTCTCGCTTTGTTGAGGAAATTTCATAAATGCTCTCCTGGTATAACCCCCTCCCTATTAACTTTATTACCTAACCATGCACATGCTGATTCTATTTGTTTCTATCAATTTGCAGTATGAAAAATTGACACTTGGTGATGATGGGTCAGTTGTCAGAAGTGAATTTGTTGTAGAAGGGCACAAGCAACCTTTAACTGTAGTATGGGAACATTTTCTGAAGTCCCATGCATGTTATATGAGAAACGTTTCTGATAAAGAATTCTCTAATATGTCAAAGCAAGAACTGACAAAAAGGTTATCTCAGGTAAATGCTGTTTTCTGCGAATCGGATGATGCAGAAGTCTTGAGAGCAAAGCTGAAGGAAATTTCACACTCGAAATCTGAAAATATGGCATGATCTTTCTACATTTGCAAACCACAGTCATTTAATTTTCATGGTTTCATTGATGTACGACTGAGCTGTTTTTTATACTAATGAGGAATACGAATTAATAAAACGACGAAAAGTCGACATTCAAACTAATGTAGAATCTCCCGAAGTGTACATAGTTGCCAGATCCAGCAGTTCAGATGTTGAGCAGTTGTCATACGTTGACTCCAGGTTGGAATGCTTAAGACGAAATCAGTTTGCCACTCACAAGTGAAGGAGATGAAATTGTAGATGTGATGAGGTTTTTCCACAGTGATAACCCAGCCCAGCAATACAAGTGTGGCCAGCAAAAGGGAGGAAATTTCTATTGTTCAGTGTGTGGAGTATACACTAACCGAGTCTATGAACTTGATTACAGCTTTAGGTGCTCGCACATTTCCTTGAATGATCGACAAAAGCTGATTCTCGAAGGTGCCATTGCTCATCAGAAAACCTTGGAAGGAAACAAAAACTCTGCTCAAAAATCGCGAATTAAAAACTGGGTGACAATTTTTACGCGCAGGTCGCGGAAACTGATTAACAAAATGAAAGAACTTCCAAAATGACCTTATGTGAGCAGTTGCTCACACCATATCATGCCATTGAGCGTGTTTTATAGCGTTTTATGTCAATTGCTGACGTCATTAGAATTTTCCGTTTTAGAAAAACAATGCGCTATATCCCTTTATTTTGTCTGGTGACCTATGTTCAAATTTTGCATGCAGTATTGCACCGCTAAAAACTTTCATCATACAAAAAATTTAAAAATTCTGTAATGCCCAAAAACATTTTACAGAAGAATATGACATTTTCGCATTTTTCAAAAAAAATGGCATTACAGAATTTTTTATATTTTGCCAGTTGTTAACTTTTCGTCCAAGTAAAATAACGCACAAAAAAAAATTGGGGGTCACCATGCTTTTTTTTCAACTATACGAGATGATAGGCCATTTTGGAGTGAATTTCGTACACATATGTCGTCATAGCAACGAACTATCTATTACTATAACTAATATAATTTGAAAGTAGAGTTATCAAAATATATAAAAAAAAACCAATATCTGCTGAATAAATCCTAAAAATGCATAGTTTAAACATGTCAAACTGTTAAACACCTGAATTTTTGAAAACTGTATTGAGCCACCTTAATTGAAGAAAGCTGAATTACAGAAAGAGTTGAACAGTAGAAAGGTATACAAAGGTGAAACAGTTGATGATATGAAGAAGTTGCTGACTGATAAGCTTCATGGAGTGCAGAGAGTGCCTGCCCTTCTCTACCCAAATCCACTTGCTACCTTAGCTTTGATAAACAGTGACAAGTATGAGATATTGCCATTTGAGCCATTGCATGATGTTGGAAAACACATTAAAAACATTCTAATTGAGCTGCCCATGCATGTCTCCCAAGAAGAAGCCACAATTATTAATGAAACAATTGAATTTAGTCTTGGTAATGAAGAAACCAAGTGATGTTTTGATTACCGATGTGCTCTTATTATGGTAACTAATCATATAATTGGTAAAGCTTCACTAGAGGTACAGAAAGCCATTGCTTATGCGTGTGAAGGGAGCCGTTCACCTCGAAGTGTCCTAAGATTCCATAATCTTACATGGCTACATGCATTTCTCTGTTGGCAAGTTATTGGTTACCATACAAAGATGAGTTGCCGCAAATTTTATGGTGTCTATTTTCATAAACTATCAGCCCATGCTGCTATATAGAATCGCCTCAATAAGTGGGAAATCATATCATGCTGAAGAGCAAGAAAGGGTCTTCAATGCTGTGACCAACATCACCCAATCCACATCCTCAAAACAACCAGGGCATATTATTGGGAATGTTTTTCTTTGCATCCAAGCTGAAAAGAAACTGGGTTCATACCATTCAGATAATTCTGTCACCAAGCAGCAAGCTCACATTTCAAAATTGGCTAAGTCTCTTCCTCCTCTTGGCAATACAGTTGTTCCCTTTTTCACCTTAGCAAGCTCAAGTTCATCTTGGCAAGCTGATTTAGAGAGAATAAGTGACTTTCTCATAGTTGGCAATGAAGAAGATGTGGAATTTTTTGGCAAGAACACTGGAGTTGATGTAAGATCTGAAGGTCCAAAGCTTCATCATTTTTGCTCAAGTAACTTCAAGGAGGAAGAGGCTTATCTTACTAAGTGTTGGTCTATGTGCCTAGAAGCAAAAATCCCCTTACCTCTTCATGTGTTGAGAGTGAAAGATCAGAACAAAGACATCCTCATTCGAAACCAGACAGACTTCCTGAAGAATGCTGATCCTATCAATATCACATCAGTCGAGGTTTCAGATGAAGAGGCAGCAATGTCATGTGAACATGATCAATTTGGAAGTGAGTGCACACAAGATATACCCTGAGGAAGATCATGGTGTTGGCCCTAATGCCAGTATTCAAGACATCCCAGACAGCGACAACACACATTATAACCTAATATCACCGCCAGACAAAAACTTAGAAGAACCAATGGATGTTGACACCTTGCTGGGAAATACAGCTACAACAGGTGCGTAGTATGAAATAAGACTTTAAGAGTATGAATATAGAAACGTTGATCTAACATTAACTCATTGCCACTTGGTATATGGTATATACATATATACACACACACACACACACACACACACACACACACACACACACACACACACACACACACTCCTATTTAGAGTCCCAATTTGTAGCTTGAATATTTTAGTAATAGTAATCTGGTGTATTTTTTTTCTCCATATTGTAGCAAAAGAGAATGTGCAACTCATCAATGACCAAAATGATGCCCAAGTCGACCAGAGTTTGGCTAGTGCTCTGAAAGAACAACAATGGAAAACTACATTGGGTTCAACAATGGCACATATCCTAGGAAGCACTAAAGAAGTTATTGAATTTGACCAAGTGAGAGAGGTAGCAAAGAACTATTGTCACGGTAAGTTATTCCTTGACAGTTACATGAATAAACTTGCAGTTCTGCAGACAAGAATGTCTCAGAAAAAACAGGAGTTGGACAAGGAGGTTGAAGATTGGGAAAAGAACTATTTCATGCATTCAAAATCATAATTTGCCAACCTTTGATGATTATCAAGTAGATTCCATCATGAAAGAAAAATTGAAACAAATAAAAACAGCTAAAGCGATCATGAAATTGAAAGGTTAGTCTTAGGTGGGAGGGGTAGATGAGCCCTGCATACTGTAAAGGGCTAGCAGTAGGGCTGATTTTCATTGCGACTGTTTACATGAGAATATCAGCCCTACTGCGGGGCTGGCTTTCTTTTGCAAGTTGCACTTAATAGCTTCTGTGTAACTCATTATTTCTAATATGGCATCTAAAATTAGAACTACATATTTAGAGTGGAAGAAGCTTTTTCACTCGGTCCTACTAGGGGGCCAGCCCTCCCTACTGCATTTATATGAGAAATTTCGAGCCCTACTAGGACTAGGTCCTACTAGGGGGCCAGCCCTACTCGCTTCCTCAATAGCAAGATCTCGCTCGGTAGGGCTGCATAACCCTCCTCTCGTATAAACAAAAACAATTTTTAATAAGGAAATGTGTTAGCAAGTGGGATCTCGCCAAGGAGAGCCAGCCCTTCATGTAGGAAACATTCAAACAGGGCCTTTATAGAATGATTGTCTCATGTTGTCTCTCATGTAAAAGGTACCTTGCCCTTTTTAATGCTAATTTAATACCTGGTAGACAAAAAGCTGTCAAGAGTTTTGTTAATATTGTTGTAAAATTATAAGGTTTTAAATCTTTCTACGAAAGAAATTCATGTCTACAAGGATGTCAAGGGGTCTATATAAGTTACTGACAGTATAAAAAATGCTTCATTCATCGGGACTACTGTGACCCGTGTATAAAATAAATATTTCAATGTATAACGAAAGCATACCTGACATGTAACTCTTGTAAATAGTCTTTTATTCCATAATAAATAAGAATGATACACCATATTAACTTTTTATTTATTTCTGTAAATATACGATGTAAAATGACTTTATACAGCATGCATGCATTACTATGGCAACAATTGAACAGCCCCCTGTCTTTTCCAAATATGGCTTTAATGTCCAAATTAAGATGAAATTAATTACTTGTATTCAAGTGCACAATTTTTCACAACATATTTATACACTTTTTATCACTTGACAAACCAAATGGCACATTCTATCGAGCAAAAAAGAAAACTTAGAAACTCCAGGAAGAAACGTAAGTGTTCTCAGAATGAATCACACGATGCAAGGGCAAATTAGAAGTGGAGGTGCTGATGCAAATGTAAGCTACTGTCTATGCTATAAGAAAGGATTTCGAACAGCAGAAACCGATCGCTTTCAAATATTATAACAAGTGGAAAAAATGTGTGCTTGAAATGAGTTTAAAAAAAATTCAAACTTCAAAGGTTTGGCTGGGAGTGGGTGAACGGGGTATAAGGTGGACTAAGTTAACCTTGGCCATGAGGAATGCCAATTCTATTATAATTTGCAAATAAATATCAGATTTTAAAGCAGGGGATAAGTCGTTTCTGCGAATGCGCGAGATGTTTGTTTACAGGGGACTCCACCGGAAGTGGATATTGCTTGTTCCAGTCTACTTAGTGGTCGGCGCGCCGAGAAATTATTATTCACAAACATGGCGGAGAGCACTCCTTCGACGTCTAGTGCGTCGAATATTGATTCGTCGAGTACAAGTTTGAGAAGGGAAAAAAGAAAGGCATATTTAGCAAGCAGAGATGCTTCAAAGGTTTATTTATTTGATGTCTTTGAACGTTGGAGGGCATTTAAAGAAAGCAAAAATATAAAGAGTGACAAGGGTGTCGCTGAAATGTTACTTGAATCCTATCAAGCACAGCAGGATCGATTATGGTGAGATTATACACGAATAAAAGCATTTTTCTTTTTATGCAATGTGTTTAATTTAATTTCGTATTGTCTCGCATCTAAAGTTTATATATTTTGTTGAAAGTGTGAGTGCAGAGACCCAAACAAGCCAAACTGAACCGGAGTTTATTCAAGATGAATTGCCCATTGTTTCACCAGCGACGCCAACAACACCAAGAAGAAGCGCGCGAATATTTAGACAAAGAGAATCTACCCTGGACAATTTTCCTTCGCCATGTAAGTGTTTAATAACAACAGTATACATATCAAACAGTGCATCAATTTAATACAATTTAATATGTTGCATGGCGTGTATTTAATATTCATATTTAAAAAAATATATTTCATAGTGTTTCATATTTCACAGTGTTTACCTCTACACCTCTTGGCCATGCCGAAGCCCTGCCAGCGACGCCAACAACACCAAGAAGAAGCGCGCGAATTCGACAAAGAGAATCTACCCTGGACAATTTTCCTTCGCCGTGTAAGTGTTTAATAACAACCGTATGCATATCAAAAAGTGTATCAATTTAATACAAGTTTATATGTTGCGTGGCGTGTATTATTTTTAAAAATATATACGGTAACTGTTTTCATATTTCATAGTGTTTACCTCTACACCTCTTGGCCATGCCGAAGCCCTGAATGCCCCAGAAATACAGATGAGCCCTGCCAGTAAGTTAACTGTTGTTTTAATCGGTGCACAAAGTCATACAAGTTAAAGATATTTTATTATGATATGTTTGGTGAAAGTTAGATGAAATTATAAAATAAAAAAGCAACACTGACTGTCTTATATGCTGTATAGTGATACATCCCCCCCCCCCTTTGGCCTATTATCTCTCCACTCTACTTTATCGAGCAGACTTACATCAACCAGTAGAAGTCTTGTGTGCTCATAGTGAAGCAACCCCCAATTAATGGGTACCTCAAGAACCCATGTATATTTTTGATATTAGGTAATCAACCTACACATTCTGCTCATTGTGCAAATCTAATATTTCCAAAAATTATAAACATAAAGGCCTTGACCCTTGTGATCAAGACAACAATTAAAATAATGTATGGATAAATTGTTGTTGATTCAATCTAAATTTTATTAATCTACATTTTTTAATTTTTAATTTTCTCTGTCAACTTTCTCATGTAGTTACCAGTTCAACTCCACCAATTTTACATTCTCAAAGTCGACGAAGCCTACTACCTGACAGTTCACCATTGTCTGCTATCAGTGCTACAATATCTAAGAGGTTTGTAGTCTTGTTAACAATGACAAAAAAGGTCAATACATGAAAAGTTTGGTATATTTTTTATGTGTTATTTGTTTCTAAATTAAATACAGAAATCCTTTAGAAGAGGAAACACTATCGGGTAACGAGGATGACTCACATGGTGAATATGATGATAACACAACTCTGACTGCATCAACCATCATGCCCATGGATGAAAGTGTTGAGTATGTTGCTATTTTATATACATGTACTGTAAATATGTGGATAATCTGTTTCAGGCTAATTACAAACTACAGGGCAAAGATGCCAAGTCTGAGTCTATTTATATCATGTCAAAATGGTCTCAAATCATTATGGTGTGATCTAACCAGTAACCCACAGCTTCAGCGCTCCAATCTCAAAACATTGTTGCTGGGAAAATGTCCCGGAATTCTAATGAAAGGGTTCATGCATGCCTTGAAACATTGGAAAGTTCTCATTTCCTGGGCACTTGAAAAGTCCTTGAAAAATCCAAAATCAGAGAATTACACAAAAATATAAATGAAGTTAAGTCCTGTAACATCTAAATATGTCAAGACGTTTTGAATAAGTAAATTCATGCTTTTATGCAGCTGCGATTTTCAAGGATTTCATTTCATTACTTGTGATTCCCAGTGACAAAAGTGTTGGGAAAAGTTTGAATTCAGTCATTGAAAAGTCATTAATTTTGTACAGTATAGCAGACCCTGTAATGGTCCACCCCTATTATGGCCTTCAATTATAGATTACCGCCGCCCTTGGAAGCATCATTCATTGAGGAAGAGGTGTTCAACACAGAAATTGGTGGCCACAATGAGGAGTTGGCACAAGATGAAGGAAATGATTCATCCGTCAAGCGAATAAGTGTGGAGGATGCTATTCATCAAGAAAAGTGTGTTGTTTTTACAGATGCAATCATGTCATTGCTAAAAGAATTACATGGGAGCATTTGTAAGCGACAGGGATGTGGTTGTGTGCTGGAATATAGAAAAAGTTATGTTGGTACATGTCTGATTGTATCCTGGAGATGTGCCTCTGGACATAAAGGAGGCAGATGGGGTGCTCAACCCATGTGTGAAAATCTTAGAGCTGGAAATTTGTTGCTTGCTTCTGCTTTGTTGTTGTCTGGAAACTCGTATACAAAAGTAGGGTTGATGTTCAGATTCTTTAAGTTGCAGTATTTTTCTAAAACACTGTTTACTCAGTATCAGAGTCTGTACATTGCCCCTGCTGTAAACAAGTTCTGGGAACAACACAAGCAGGAGCTTTGGGAAGAAAAGACTGGACAAGATATCATCCTCAGTGGTGATGGTCAGAATGATTCGCCCGGGCATTGTGCGCAATACTCAACATACAGTTTGACAGACATGGAAGACCACGCCATCCTCCAAATGAACATTGTGGATGTCAGAGAAGCTGCTGGAAAGAACAACAATATGGAGCAAATTGGGTTTGTGAGAGGAATGGATAAGTTGCTGGCTTCTCAGATGTCCATTAAAGAAGTTGTTACTGATGGTCATTTGGGAATTGCAACACTCATGAGTAAGTATAAAATAATTGTACATTTATGAGTGAGATAATAATACAAAAATATATGAGATACTGTATCATGATATCTATCAAACTTTGTTCTGAAATTGGTAAGTTTGTTGCGGAGTTCAAAAGTTCATATTGGAATTCTCAAGCTGGTTTGTGATTGGTTACTTTAATTAAAGGACCAATCAAAGGCTTCATTTACAAACCGGTTTGAGAATGTCAATATGAACTTTTGAACTTTGCAACAAACAAGTAAAATATAACCAGTGGCGTAGCCATATTTACAAACTATCAACACAATCAATTCCTAAAGAAATGAATGAGTTTAAATTTGCATAGTGGTACCAAATCGTCGGGCTGGCTATGTCACTGAATATAACATGTGATCATGTTGTGTTGAATCTGTGTATAACAAATAACTTTGAGCAAAGCAGGACCTTTTTTAACTATATAATTGGGGGGAGGGGAAAGCCCCCCACTGTCCAGCCCCCATGGCTACAGCATAATGTAACACTATATATCCAAAAATACAGTCCCCCTGCTATTCCATACGACACTACACTAAATGTTTTGTCACCAACAACCATCTGTCATCTCTCCATACTTAGTATAGTATGGCCCCTTTCTGTAGATGCTTCC
>CACRXK020002255.1:7411-45002 GCA_902702795.2 Paramuricea clavata
TACCATATTTGGTGGTAAAATTTTTCAAAAATATGCACTAAATCCAATTTTAATCTCTTTACCTTCGCTATTTTGCTTTCCACATGCCAACAAAACTAGCTTCTTAGCACATACATAGCATACGTTTTATAAAATGCTTAAAAAAATGGAGCTAAACAATTGGAGCGACAACAATTTTGGAAAGTTTCTCCGGAAATTTTTTTTGACAACTGCGGCACAATCCGACAAAGTCGGGCAAATTTCTTTCCACCCCCTTATTTTTTCCTTCCCGTACGCCCATGACGATTGTTGTATGCAACTTGCTGATGCCATCCCTGCGACACGAATCGTGCCGTGTAGATAGCCCTAAAACTTGCTTACGACAGTTGTATGCAACACAAAAAAGTCGTAAATATTTTAAACTTGTTTTAAAATCCTGCGACTTTCATACATTTTTATGAAAAAATAGTTCAAAATGGCGGACATCAACAATGAGATGAGAGAAAGCGAAATTGGCACGCCTCTTGTTCAAAATGTGACCAAGGCAAAGTGTAAAAAAAGTAGAAGGAGGGTCCTAATATATCTCTCGGTTGGAAAAGTCGCATACAATAATCGTACCGTCTAGATAGACGACACAAAGTCGCAGGGATGGTGTCAGGTTCTTACATTTTGTAAAGTAGTAATATAAAATAGGTTTTTGCAATAGCTTTCAGCAATTCAGGTAGAGTGGATCTATATACCGGGTATATCCGGTATTTGTATATCCGGTATTTGTTTAGATGCCGGTTTGGCGATATTGACAATTTAAAAATACCGATATACCGACATTTCGGTATTTTGCTGCCTAATACCGAATTGAAACGCTATTTCAAGTCAAACTTGCTTACCATCACGTTTAGAAAGCAATGTTAATACTGAACTCACAAATTCAACACTTCGACGCCCTACTAATAATTGCTGCTTAGCACCGTTAACATAGCTTGATAATGCGAATCTCGTGACATTTGCACTTATAACAGTACGTGCCACATTAATATTTTGTCAAAACTTGATTTTTCTCGACGGTCAGTAGTTCAGTTTGGCTTAAAAAAAGCACGTTAAAAATACCGGTATTTACCAGTATTCTGATGGCGGAATATCGATATTTGCGATATCGATCCACTCTAAATTCAGGCTGGTAGTGTATTCAGCAAAGGCGTTGCATGCATGCAAAGTGAAACAAGGTCGGGGATCAGGTTTTGTTTTAGCTGTCGATTTCTGTTTGATTTAGGGGCTGTTTATATTGGAGCTAGACTGGCCCACTTGGCAAGACAGCCCGGTTAGGCGTAAAAAAAATACCTGTGGTTCCGGTTCCCGACCGACCCTATTTCTTCTGCCGACCCTATTATTTTTTCAGCACGATTGACCGTGCGACCTTATTTTCTCCAGGTGGTTGCGGGCTGCTCATACAGCGTGCCAAAATGGCGTTTGTTGTCACACTAATTATTGAACCAAATTGCCTAAATTCGTCCATAGGAAATACGCATCTCTAGTTAATATTGATGTCGGGACTCTACTGCAAATCACCCAGCAAAAAACCACCAAAACCATGAAAATAATATTTTAAAAAAATTTATTATTTCCGACCTACCGACCCTAATTTTTTCACGATATGAAACCAGAACCACAGGTATTTTTTCTTACGCCTTAGCAAGATCTCGCTGTGTAGTAGAATTTATAGTAAAAATTCCTGTGCGTTTATATGGACAACCAGGGTGAAAATTTCCCCATATAAACACTCACAAATGGGATGGCCCGGTTGCTGGGATGAAACATTTTCAATAGTTTGAAGTCTTTTCTGCAACTATTTTTATAGTTCTTGACATTACATAGGTAAAAAAGACAAAACAAAAGGTTGCAATGTCCTTCAATAGCTGTAATGTTTACAAAATAGCGAGTCTTGAAGCAAAAATTAATTTTGAAATTTGTTCTGGCAATACCAATTGAGTGCAATGTAAACAATTTCTAGCCTGGCAAGCAGCATAAAATCTCCTCATATAAATGCAAGCAAAATTCATCCCGCTTACCGGACTGTCTCGTTTGGCGGGCCAACCCAGCTTCCATATTCAGCCCCATAGAAATTTTTTTTTAAATATTTTAAAATCCCACCAAACCTTTTTAACTCTCAATAGTTCATTACACATTCATTGGTTAGGGTTAGAGAAGGGGTTGGGGTCTGTTTATACAAATAGCAAATCAAACTCGTTAAGGGACCAGGTCCATATTCATGTTGCCACACATTACGTAGAATCGACATTATCTTCTAGCAATTTGACTATTTACATCCGAACAGACCAAAGTTGAAATATTTCATGTTTGCCGTGCACTTTTGCCAGTATTATATTATTTTCAACGAATAGAAAACCAAAGCCAAAACAAAGGTTGAAGTATTGAAGCGACGTTTTGTGTCAAATACCGGTCAATTACGTACAAATATAGTGAATAACTTTGAATTGAAGCCTCAGCATTTTAATGCATTTCTGAGATAAATTGATTGATTATACACCATATTTCAGTTGCCATTTTGATTTTGAGCTCTTTTAGCGGTCAAAATACGACAGGGTAACAATCAACGTTATCTGAGGTGGGTACTGGTGATAACATCAATTCAATGTTATGCGTGGCAACACAAGTAGTAGTACTTCGGATTAATATACAACTAAAAGAACTATTTATCTAGTATCCAGTACTTCGTATTAATACACAACTAAATGAACTAATTATTAAAAAGTTTTTACTAGCATCCAGTGGGCCATTCCATTTAATATCCACACCCCCTGTTGACGAGGTTTCTGATTTTAGGCCCCTTCAGAAACGGTTTTCTGTAAGCCTCCCTCGGAAATTCGCTATTTTTTTAGAACCCCCTCGGAAATTTACAATTTTTCTCGAGCCCCTCGGAAATAACTGTTGACGTGGTTCCACTATGATAGACCCCATCAGAAATTTTTTGGAATTATTTACCACCCCCTCAGAAATTTTCGTCAACAGGTATACCTTCCTCCTCCCCCCTCAGAAATTTAAAAAAATTTTGTAACTCCTTGGAAAATTACAAAAATGTTGACACCTTAAGAAATTTTCCTTTCACAAACCCCCTCGGAAATTTCAACTTGGCACACCCTCAGAAATTCAAAATTTCAAACCCACTTCGTTAAATCTAGTCAACAGGAGGGTGTGGATATTAAATGGAATGGCCCTATACTTCGTATTAATATATAACTAAATGAACTAATTATTAAAAAGTAAACTGACCTTTAAACTGAAGAACTTGATTGGCTTGTATACATTGGTTTCTTTGTCATATAGTTCAATTGCTGTTGCTTGTAATTTTTTTATAAACCAGTACTGCGATGTAGCGAAATTTCGGGCCGTCTTTCACAACAAATAACATCACAATAACTGCACATCCTTTTCTCTTTAATACAGAATCGTTTTCCCCGTCCATTGAGTTATAATTTCCAAAACGAACCAGTCGCTATAACGTAAAATAAGCGGGTATTTGTGAACAAAAATGCCCTTTGATATAACACGAGGTAACCGGCGCCATCTTGTCTTCTCCAAACATTACAGATTTTCCCGCCAAAACACGCCCCCAAAGTCCCGTATGTACCTGACGTCACAAGTGGCATGGACGGGGGGGACTACCATATTTGGTGGTAAAAATTTTCAAAAATACGCACTAAATCCAATTTTAATCTCTTTACCTTCGCTATTTTTGCTTTCCACATATTGTTTGACCCAAACACGACTGTAACACAACAATGTTTGCTCGCTAAACATTTTAAAATGAACAAAAATACAGTATTATTAAATACGAAGTATTATTTTATTTCATAATTTATGCATGCTCTTCGGCAACCTCGTTCCCAGGTCTGCGGGCGAAAATCTGAAGTTGTCTGAGCCACTGAACTGTATCATAGTTAATAGAAAATAAACATGGTTTGGAAGCTTGACAAAAGTCATTGTTCTATGTTTTTGTCCAAGTTTATGGAAATTTGTGCACTCGGATTCTGTATAATGAGGCGATTACCCAATAAAAACCTTAGTTTCAATCGCTGAACCGTAATATTTGAATATTAATAAACGCAAGACAAAAGATGTGTGCACCTGGAATTACATTTCAACATCAGTTGAAGTTTGAATAGGAAATTCTTTGAAGTTTACCGGCCTTCCTAACCATGTTTATTTCTATTAACTATGACTGTATACAGCACTGAATAGAAAGTCATTTTTTACATTCAAACCTTACTTCATGTAACCATGGATAATAAAATAAATGTTATTTTACAATCCATGTAACCTAGCTTGTTTTGGCTCGAACAACATGGCTGCTGAAATTTTCAAAAAAATCCAACAAAACTAGCTCTCAGCACATACATAGCATACACTTTCTAATGCTTAAAAAAATGGAACTAAAACAACCTGCATTGCATCGAGACGCCATCCCTGCGACGCAAATCATGTCATGTAGATAGCCCTACAATTTGCTTATGACAGTCTTATGCAACACAAAAAAGTGGTAAAAAATTTTAAAATCCTGCGACTTTTATACATTTTTTGTGAAAAATAGTTCAAAATGGCGGACATCAACAATGAGATGGGAGAAAGCGAAATTGGTATGCCTCCTGTTCAAAGTGTGACCAAGGCAAAGTAAAAAAAAAAGTAGAAAGAGGGTCTAATATCTCTCTCGGTTGGAGAAGTCGCATACAATAATCGTACAGTCTAGATAGATGACACAAAGTCGCAGGGATGGGGTCAGCAAGTTGCATACGACCAGGGTGTTAGCCAGGATTTCAAAAGTGGCCGTCCAAAATAATTTTGTGGGCGTGGCAACATATTTTTGTGGGCGTGGTCACATGTTTTTGGGTGTGGCCACAATTTTCTGTTGTTGAGGAATTGTGGTGTTTTATTCATTGAACGACAGTTAATAGACCTAGAGGTTGAACCTTTCTACTTTTAGATGCACATTTCCATCATTAAATTAGTAAAAGCACACGTATGGTATGATCACTACCGTAACTGTAACGTGGCGCTCGAGCGATGCTTTTTAAAACACGGTTTCACATTATTCTCCTTGAAACTTCATGTGAGAATAATTAAAATGGTTACAAAAACATGGCGCGTTTTACAAAAATATGGCGCGAAGTACTCAAGAAATATTACAAATCATGTAGGTTGCTTTTTAAAGAAAATATTCCCTTAGGCCGTCCATGGCCATCCATTAAAATTTAGCCGTCCATAGGACGGTCGGACGGCCGCCTGACTAACACCCTGCATACGACAATTGTAAGCAAACATTGCATCGTGTAGATGGTCCATAGTAAGAAATTAGTTGGCCCTCGACATCTGTTGTTAAAGAAGGCTAGGAGTTTGCTGTATGACAGGGACGGAGAGTTTTGAGGCAGTGGGGTTGATTGTTTTGTTAATTAATGTTGCAAATGTGGCGAGGGGGTTAATGACAGAGGGTGCCTTCCTTGGACAACATGCAGCCTGTGAGCGTTATTCAGCAAAAAACAACGCAAGCTAGCCAAAGTTGCTGAAATGATTAATACAGATATTCTAGAATGATATAGGGTGCTGAAATGAAATTCCATGGTGTGGGGTACAACTTTGCCTGACTGGAAAGTTTGGAAAATTCAATAGTAAATATATAGAAAGTGTATAGAAATATCCGCTGATCGTCGTGATCAATCATAAAACGTACAGTGTACCAAATGTGAAATAAATGATTTTTCAATTTAACTAATAATCGTGGTTGTACTAATTACAGACACAACCGTCGACAACAAGCAGACAATTACCGACAAGAAGCACACAATTACCGACAACAAGCTGACAATTACCAACAACAAGCTGACAATTACCAACAACAAGCTGACAATTACCAACAACAAGCTGAAAAATACCAACAACAAGCAAATACATACTTTCATTGTATTCTTTTAGTTATTTGTATGAATGCATGGCTGTTTTTGAGGAAAACCCAAACACATACATGCATTGACGTAAATAATTTATAGCTTGTTTCTGTTTGTTACTATTAAACATTTGAGACACATTATACACTTTATAGAAGTTGGTAGTTATATTATTATAGATAATAAGGTAGTTAATACTGATTTTCTACTTGAAATTTTGTTTCCTATCTATACTTTTATATGGTATCTGCCTACGCGAATCCATCATCTTTAATAGCGGAATGTTTTAACTCAACAATATTTGACAAAATCTGTCAAACTTATATATTTTGTGTTTCCTCAAAAACAACCAAATAACTATAATACAATGAAAGTATGTATTTGCTTGTTGTCCGTATTTTTCAGCTTGTTGTCAGTAATTGTCAGCTTGTTGTCAGTAATTGTCAGCTTGTTGTCGGTAATTGTCAGCTTGTTGTCAGTAATTGTCAGCTTGTTGTCAGTAATTGTCAGCTTGTTGTCGGTAATTGTCAGCTTGTTGTCGGTAATTGTCAGCTTGTTGTCAGTAATTGTGTGCTTGTTGTCAGTAATTGTGTGCTTGTTGTCGGTAATTGTCAGCTTGTTGTCAGTAATTGTGTGCTTGTTGTCGGGAATTGTCAGTTGTTGTCGGTAATTGTCAGCTTGTTGTCAGTAATTGTCATCGCGTTGCCGGTAATTGTCAGCTTGTTGTCAGTAATTGTCAGCTTGTTGTCGGTAATTGTGTGCTTGTTGTCGGTAATTGTGTGCTTGTTGTCGGTAATTGTGTGCTTGTTGTCGGTAATTGTCAGCTTGTTGTCGGTAATTGTGTGCTTGTTGTTGGTAATTGTCAGCTTGTTGTCAGTAATTGTCAGCTTGTTGTCAGTAATTGTCAGCTTGTTGTCAGTAATTTTCAGCGTGTTGCCGGTAATTGTCTGCTTGTTGTCAGTAATTGTCAGCTTGTTGTCGGTAATTGTCAGCTTGTTGTCGGTAATTGTCAGCTTGTTGTCAGTAATTGTCAGCATGTTGTCAGTAATTGTCAGCTTGTTGTCAGTAATTGTCAGCTTGTTGTCAGTAATTGTCAGCTTGTTGTCAGCTTGTTGTCGGTAATTGTCTGCTTGTTGTCAGTAATTGTCAGCTTGTTGCGGTAATTGTCAGCGTGTTGTCAGTAATTGTCAGCGTGTTGTCAGTAATTGTCAGCTTGTTGTCAGTAATTGTCAGCTTGTTGTCAGTAATTGTCAGCTTGTTGTCGGTAATTGTCTGCTTGTTGTCAGTAATTGTCAGCTTGTTGCGGTAATTGTCAGCGTGTTGTCAGTAATTGTCAGCTTGTTGTCAGTAATTGTCAGCTTGTTGTCGGTAATTGTGTGCTTGTTGTTGGTAATTGTGTGCTTGTTGTCGGTAATTGTGTGCTTGTTGTCGGTAATTGTCAGCTTTTTGTCGGTAATTGTCAGCTTGTTGTCGGTAATTGTCAGCTTGTTGTCGGTAATTGTCAGCTTGTTGTCGGTAATTGTCAGCTTGTTGTCAGTAATTGTCAGCATGTTGTCAGTAATTGTCAGCTTATTTGTCCAATGGTGTCAGCTTGTTGTCCCAGTAATTATCAGCTTGTCAGCTTGTTGTATCGGTAATTGTCTAGCAATGTTGTCAGCTTGTTGCAGTGGTATCAGCGTGTTGTCAGTAATTGTCAGCGTGTCAGTAATTGTCAGCTTGTCAGTATTGTCAGCTTGTTGTGTCAGTAAATTGTCCAAGCTTGTTGTCGGTAATTGTCTGCTTGTTGTCAATGATGTCAACTTATTTGCAACGGTAATTGTCAGCTTGTTGTCGGTAATTGTCAGCTTGTTGTCGGTAATTGTCAGCTTGTTGTCGGTAATTGTCAGCTTGTTGTCGGTAATTGTGTGCTTGTTGTTGGTAATTGTGTGCTTGTTGTCGGTAATTGTGTGCTTGTTGTCGGTAATTGTCAGCTTGTTGTCGGTAATTGTCAGCTTGTTGTCGGTAATTGTCAGCTTGTTGTCGGTAATTGTCAGCTTGTTGCGGTAATTGTCAGCTTGTTGCGGTAATTGTCAGCTTGTTGCCAGTAATTGTCAGCGTGTTGTCAGTAATTGTCAGCTTGTTGTCGGTAATTGTGTGCTTGTTGTCGGTAATTGTGTGCTTGTTGTCGGTAATTGTGTGCTTGTTGTCGGTAATTGTGTGCTTGTTGTCGGTAATTGTCAGCTTTTTGTCGGTAATTGTCAGCTTGTTGTCGGTAATTGTGTGCTTGTTGTCGGTAATTGTCAGCTTGTTGTCGGTAATTGTGTGCTTGTTGTTGGTAATTGTGTGATTGTTGTCGGTAATTGTCAGTAATTAGTACGACTCAATAATCGTACTGAAGTATGGCACCAGATTCTTACATTTTGTAAAGTAGTAATATAAAATAGTTTTTTGCAATAGCTTTCAGCAATTCAGGCTGGTAGTGGATTCAGCAAAGGTGATGCGTGCGTGCGTGCGAAGTGAAACAAGGTCGGGTCCGGGTTTAGTTTTAGCCGTCGGTTGTCTGTTTGACTTAGAAATTTTACTTAAAATATTTAAAAAAAATTTTTCTCGAAATAAAAAAACTTTCAAGTAAATAAAAAAACTTTGTTTGGATTAGAGAAGGGTTTGGGGTCAGGTTTATCTTAAATATTACGATTGCAGTACGAATAGCAAATCAAACTCGGCGTACTGTTCCAGTACGAATAGTCACCAGTTCGTACAAAGTTTTTATTAGTATCCAGAACTTCGTATAAATTCGTATTATAAATACAACTAAATGAACTAATTATTAAAAAGTAAACTGACCTTTAAACTGAAGAACTTGATTGGCTTGTATACATTGGTTTCTTTGTCATATTGTTCAATTGCTGTTGCTTGTAATTTTTTTATAAACCAGTACTGCGAAGTAGCGAAATTTCGGGCCGCCTTTCACAATAACTGTACATCACAATAACTGCACATCATTTTCTCTTTAATACAGAATCGTTTTCCCCGTCCATTGAGTTATAATTTCCAAAACTAACCAGTCGCTATAACGTAAAATAAGCGGGTATATTTGTGAACAAAAATGCCCTTTGATGACACGAAGTAACCGGCGCCATCTTGTCTTCTCCAAACATTACAAATTTTCCCGCCAAAACCCGCCCCCAAAGTCCCCGTATATACCTGACGTCACAAGTGGCATGGACCCGGACTACCATATTTGGTATGATATTTAAAAAATACGCACTAAATGCAATTTTAATCTGTTTACCTTCGCTATTTTTGCTTTCCACATATTGTAATTATTGTTTGACCCAACCACGACTGTAAAGAAAAGCTAAAACCACCTACATTGCATCGGGGGAATAAATTCACCAGGCGGTGTTTCAAAATTGGAAAAATCTGGCATCGGAAACCGAAAAAGTTGTTGGTTTTTACATCAAATTGGTCTACTTCGATGGCCTTTTTATAAGCGACGAGATATCTAGCATGGAAGAAATTAGTTGACTCTCGACATCCGTTGTTAAAGAAGGCTAGGAGGTCTATGGCTAGTAGTTTACTGCATGACGGGTAAAAGGTATAGCCGGGGAGGGGACAAAAATTTTGGCTTTTATAACACATTAAAATAGGCCCACCCCCCAAAAAAAACCCAAATGGCAGCACTTAATATTACGTGTAACCAAATCTAGAATTTAAAAAGTATACATTGTACTATACATTATACATGGTTTTGCGGGAGTCCAACTACATTTTCACATAATACTAAACAAACTTTATTCAAACTAGCACAGGCCTTCTTCGGCCATAGTGGAAAGTATGCTTTGGCTGCCGCAGGAGGCTGCCGCAGCTGACAAGACCATGTATTCCATCCTGCCGCAATGCCAAAAATATTCTGCCGCAGGTAAAAAATTCATGCTACACACAATACCGCTGACCACTAAACAGTAAACATTGAAGCCTTCACTCTTTAAAAAAAGACATGATATTAAAATCAACAGCTTTTTTGTCAAATAATGAATACATCTTAAGATGTGTTGATACAACACACCACTGACGTGTCACCCAAATTGTGCCGCAAGTATTTTCTAAACTATTTCTGCCGCACTATCAATTTTACAGTTTTTCTGCCGCAAGATTTTGCCGCATCAGCAGTTTTTGACATTTTTTGGTCCATATTAGAAATCCATATTAAAAGTCACTTTGAATAAATACAATTTTGCAAAATGTCTAAACTTTGTAAAGTATTTTTAGAAAAATACAATACTTTGAATAAATCTTTATTTCCCCCGGAATTTCTACTACAACAATTGTGTACTAACATTACTTTCTCACTTAACACGTCATTCCTAAATTTAGTATCCATTATTTATTAACTTCCTATGAACCTAAAAATGGTTAAATGATGTCACCTCAGCTTGACCACATGATCATTGATCTCCCAGTATTGTCATCATTGCTTCATGTTTATCAAAGCATTTCTTTGCCAATATCCAGCCTCCCTTGTCCCCATCACAGGATGCAATGTAGAAACCGTTGTTCTTTTTGTGCCAACCAACTTCAATTTCATGATCATGCCCTTGAATTTCTGAAGATACTTTAGTGACAAAACCACCTTGTTTGATTTTTTCAACTTCATCCGGGTAGAGCTAAATAAATAAAGAAAGTGGTTGTAATGTATTCATGGTTCAAATCATGTTTTTACCAGTCGAATATAATTGTCTTGATGAAAGAAATGTTTTTCGACAATTTTCAGAAAGTTTGCAATAGTTTGAGGCACTTTTTGAATTAAAAAAAAAAATCCTATGGCCTCCCCCCTCTTTTATTTAGCTTTGCCAACTAGGGCAGGGTCACCACAACAGCATATGCCAATTACTGTGGGCCCTTTTTACCTAACCCACCCTGTCAACTTTCCCTGTGGGAGGAAACCGGAGTACCCAGGGAAAACCCACGACTTTCGGCAGAGCGTTGACTTTTAATCTTTTCACATGAGGACTGGGTTCGAGTCGCATTGAGAAAGTTCTCACTGAGGCTTGAACCTGCGGCCTCAGAAGTGAAAGGCAAGTATGCTAACCACTTTGGCCACTGAAGCCTCATAAGGCCACTGAAGCCTCATAAGGCCACTGAAGCCTCATAAGGCCACTGAAGCCTCATAAGGCCACTGAAGCCTCATAAGGCCACTGAAGCCTCATAAGGCCACTGAAGCCCTATGGTTGCTGTGGTTCACTTTGTATTTGAGCAAAATTTTTGCAAAGATGTTTTTATCAGTTGAAAGTAATTGTTTTGATGAAAGAAATGTTTTTCAGAAAGTTTGAAAAATTTGCTGTAGCCCCCCCCCCCTGTGATTGGTAAGGCATGATATGGTATGGTATATGGTATGGTATATGGTCAGGTAATGTAAGGAGAGGGTAAAGCAAGGTAACATACAAATGTAGATAGAAATGGTGTAACATACCAGTACATCATGTGTATGGTGGATGACCTTTCTATTCCAAGACTGCCCAGTTTTGATTGATATTGGTTTATCAAGGTTGGCAGTTGCAATCAAGGTTGCAGAGGCAGGAGTGAGTGGTTCTCGAAACAGACTTCCATATGTGTGTGTTTCCATGACTACATCCTCCAGTGCTTCAAGTTCTTTCCAGGTTGATGTTCCTTCATCATGCACTGGCATTATAGGATATCTGCAGTAATGTCAGAGTACAGTAAAGATTTTTTGTGCTGTGTGCAAATACACTAAAAACTAAACTTTATTTATACTGGATAATATATAACTTTATCTGTGTTCCTTCTATACATGTCAATCTACAACCCCATTGGTTTGTAAAAAATACTCAAAAAATTTTTCTTAATTTCTCTAATTCTTTTTTCAAAAATTTTTTCTTTCATCAAAACAATGTTTTTCAATGCTTTTCACTCGCTAGTATAGATTAATGCAAAGTCCAGTCGAACTACATTCATGACCCAATATGATCCACCCTTTGCCCCCTGGTTTTAGAGTCGTGTTATTTTCCTGATGGTCAACAATTTTGGAGTAATTTTTTTACTGCAATCAAAAGGGGGACACAGGGCCAAAACTGGGACCGTATATTGCACTAACCACTGTGCGACCCCATTGAGCCGCAATGCGGCCTACTTATATATTTTTTACTTGTGTAACACCAGACGATTTTACTCGTCAATGGGGAAGCTCTGCAGCCTAATGGGTTAACCAAAAAACCTGACAATGTCTCTAGTTAACCCATTCTGCTGCAATGCGCCCTACTTTTTTTTACTTGTCTATAACACCAGACAGTTTTACTTGTCAATGGGAAAGCTCTGCAGCTTAATGGTTAACCCTCATGCACAACAAATAAGGTATTACCAAATTTAAGCCTCCCTACCTCTGACGTAGGACACCAACTCCTGGAATGTTGGGGAAGAAAGCTCGTATACCGGCAGCTCTTACTCGGGCAACTGTACCCTCAGGGGTTAGTACGCCAACTTCTCCCTGGGTAGTATCTGCTTCATCCTTGTTTTTCTCATCACTCTCAAAGAATTCCTTTGGTGTGATATAATACGTCTTGCTGTTGAGACCATTGAAAGCTGTGTCAACATCGTAGCCACCATTTCTTTTGCCTTCTTTCACCGTCTTTCCTAATTCTGAATTGAACTTTCCTTTATACACCAGTTTGTATGGATTCCATCTATTCAGGGGGGTGAGGTAGATGATTTCAAGAGGGAAGGCATAGCTCCATTTCTGACTGTCAGTCACACAGACTCGCCTCTTCCCTGAACCTTTGCACCTCTCTAGGTTCATGCCTGGAGAATAAAGATGGCTTAGTGTTACTTAATGTGACAAAGTTAAATACAGAATATATAAGCTGTCTAACTAGCATGAAAAGAATATAGTTGTACAAG
Source organism: Paramuricea clavata (assembly GCA_902702795.2). Lineage (NCBI taxonomy): Eukaryota > Metazoa > Cnidaria > Anthozoa > Malacalcyonacea > Plexauridae > Paramuricea > Paramuricea clavata. Next base: position 20,239 of record CACRXK020002255.1, read on the forward strand.
CAGGAATAGTATTCAGTTTAATCGAGTCGACATGAAAGAAGAGTCTCTTTAGAGTCTCACTATCTCCACAGGAGGAAACAGAATACCTCGAGAAAACCTTTGGTGTTTGTAACCTGGGATTCCCAGAATATACCATGTTTGAGGTAATTTTGTGGTTTAGAATGTGGTCTCGCAGAATGTAAGGAATTATTAAGGCCTCAGTTTGTGTTCTCAGCCTTCGGCGGATAACACAAACATCAGTCTTAATAATTCCTCATACCTGTATCCTGTTCAACCTCATTCAATAAGTCATGGACATGTTCTTCTTGTGTGTGACTGGGATAAATTATAGTCAGGTAACTATATATTACAGAAATTGAACCTGAGTTACAAACTAAGGTAATACGTACTTATCTATTACCTTTCAGTTCAAGTACTATAACCACTTGCTTGCCATACAAACTGTAAAGCCTCGTTCGAAATCTGGTACGAAAATAAATATTAAAAAATATTAATACTAGCCTGCTACTTTAGGTTGTGTATTCATGGCCATCCATAAATTGGAGTCAGAAAATCCTCTATGTCTCAGCTGCTGTCCCATAGCACCCCTCTCCTTGACCTTGTAGTATCTGTGGTAATATGCTGCATTCAATATTTCACCCTCTTTTTCTGGGTCCATGGTTAGAGCCAGCTGGCCTAGAGCATCATCTTGTATGTATGCACCATAGTTATCTTTTCCAGGAATTTCACCCATTATCTTATCCACGAAACTAAATCTATGGAAAAAATGTAGAAATGTGTCATGGTTAGTTCATGTGCCTACGGTTCCTGCTATGTGGGCCATTCCATTTATTGTACCCCCCCCCCCCCCTATGGACAAGTCAAACCAAGTGCCAACACAAACTTCCCCCTAGAAATTCAGAAATTTTTACCTTACTCCTCAGAAAAAATGCAAAGATCAAAGGATGCCGATGCACACAACCCCTCAGAAATGGCTTTTTCAAACACCCTCGGAAATTGTCGTCCATAGCCCCCCCCCCTATGGGGGGTGTACATTAAATGGAATGGCCCCATGCAGTTGACATATATCATAAACTCTGCTGCATGCGAGGAAAGTAATTCCAGTTTCACTTTGCCAAACACCACAGGTAAGATCTGGGTAGTCTACTTGAATAAAGGATGGCCTTAACTGGACATCTAGGGCAAAGAGTTTAAACAAAATATATCCAGCATGATAATGTTAGTTTAGATTTCTCCTGTATAGTAATACTGGATTGCAACTCCAGCAAGAACTGTCTAAAACTGACAAAGCTAGCCAGTATTTACTTCAAAATGATTTACCTTGAGAATCTATCCTTCCAAACATCACTATCGACAGGGTTGATCTGGAATCTTGCAGCTCGTGTTTTAGCTTGCTCTTGTAACGTTCTTGTGTAAGTGATCCGAGACTGGAGGTCATCCATTACACGTAGTCTAAAGAGTATTACAAAAATCAGAGGGCAGTAATTTTGGGACCTCATAGATATGTCCACCAAAAGCCAAAATCCCTATACCTAATAAAACGATTTAGAGGGATGGCAATGATATAACACTGGCATCACTGTCTTACCTGTTCAAAGGTAGATCATTTTTCAACGGGTGGCAGAGAATTCTATAATTCCACTGTGCAAACACAGGGGTTGTTCCATTCTCCAGATCAATAATAGTGGTCGGTAGGTAGGCAAAATTTTCCAAGTTATCTTTCCTCCCAGAGTAAGATGTGAATCGTACTTTACGTTCCAGGTCGGCCCAGCTTGAAGCATCTACGAAATGCCGGTCGCTCTCGAACGGCTCTTCGATTTTGTCTGATGCATGATTCCAGGTGCCTTTAATTGAATTGAATAGGCTTTATCATAAGAGAATAAGCACTTCACAGCAAGTACAAACTACTGATGTATTTGTAGCCCTCCCCACATTACAATAATTAAGCCAAATTTCATAGTCAACAATCAAATCTCTTAAATACAGACACCTTTCTAATACAAACACCTCTCTAATACAAATACCTCTCTAATACAGACACCACTCTAATACAGACACCTCTCTAATACAGACACCTCTCTAATGCTTGGATACCTCTCTAACATAGACACCTCTCTAATATCTGGATACCTCTTTAATACAGACATCTTTCTAATACACACATCTCTCTAATACAGACACTTCTCTAATGCTTGGACACCTCTCTAACATAGACACCTCTCTAATGCTTGGATACCTCTTTAATACAGACATCTCTCTAATACAGACATCTCTGTAATGCTTGGATACCTCTCTAACATAGACACCTCTCTAATGCTTGGATACCTCTCTAATATAGACATCTCTCTAATGCTTGGATACCTCTCTAATACAGACATCTCTCTAATATATACATCCCACTAATACAGACTTCTCTAATACATTCAACTCTCTGATACAGACACCTCTCAAATACAGACACCTCTCTAATGCTTGGACACCTCTCTAATGCTTGGACACCTCTCTAACATAGACACCTCTCTAATGCTTGGATACCTCTTTAATACAGACATCTCTCTAATACAGACATCTCTCTAATACAAACACTTCTCTAATACAAACAACTCTCTGATACAGACACCTCTCTAATACACACATCTCTCTAATACAAACATCTCTCTAATACAAACATCTCTCTAATACAGACATCTCTCTAATACAAACATCTCTCTAATACAGACATCTCTCTAATACAAACATCTCTCTAATACACACATCTCTCTAATACACACATCTCTCTAATACAAACATCTCTCTAATACACACATCTCTCTAATACAAACATCTCTCTAATACAAACATCTCTCTAATACAGACATCTCTCTAATACAAACATCTCTCTAATACAAACATCTCTCTAATACAAACATCTCTCTAATACAAACATCTCTCTAATACAAACATCTCTCTAATACAGACATCTCTCTAATACAGACATCTCTCTAATACAAACATCTCTCTAATACAAACACCTCTCTAATACAAACACTTCTCTAATACAGACACCTCTCTAATACAAACACCTCTCTAATACAGACATCTCTCTAATACAAACATCTCTCTAATACAAACATCTCTCTAATACAAACATCTCTCTAATACAGACATCTCTCTAATACAAACATCTCTCTAATACAAACATCTCTCTAATACAAACATCTCTCTAATACAAACATCTCTCTAATACAAACACCTCTCTAATACAAACATCTCTCTAATACAAACATCTCTCTAATACAGACATCTCTCTAATACAAACATCTCTCTAATACAAACATCTCTCTAATACAAACATCTCTCTAATACAAACATCTCTCTAATACAGACACCTCTCTAATACAAACATCTCTCTAATACAAACATCTCTCTAATACAAACATCTCTCTAATACAAACATCTCTCTAATACAAACATCTCTCTAATACAGACATCTCTCTAATACAAACATCTCTCTAATACAAACATCTCTCTAATACAAATATCTCTCTAATACAGACACCTCTCTAATACAAACATCTCTCTAATACAAACATCTCTCTAATACAAACATCTCTCTAATACAAACATCTCTCTAATACAGACATCTCTCTAATACAAACATCTCTCTAATACAAACATCTCTCTAATACAAACATCTCTCTAATACAGACATCTCTCTAATACAGACATCTCTCTAATACAAACATCTCTCTAATACAAACATCTCTCTAATACAAACATCTCTCTAATACAGACATCTCTCTAATACAGACACCTCTCTAATGCTTGGATACCTCTCTAATGCTTGGATACCTCTCCAAAAAACTTGTCTGCTACAGACACCTGTTTAGTACACATCTCTCTAATTCAACTGTAATTCTAACAGCAAATGTGAACTTACCCTCCATGTAGCACAGAAGTGGTTTAAAGTACTTTCGATAATCCCGAACGCTGTAATCCTGATCACGCCACGCTTTAAACCATTGTACCATTTCTTCGACAGCTGCAGAAATATTACTTTCTAAGGCTACAACCTCTGGAGGTGTTGGGGGGAAGGGTATATTCTGGGTTGCGTGGTACTCGGATGTATTAGCAGGCATGTATAGCCGGTAGTCATTGTGACGGGTTCGGAATTCAACGCCATTCATGACAGCAATGATTTCGCCTATACCCACGGTACGAACGTTGTTGGAATGATCGTGAATTGACGCGATACGTTTCCCGGTGAGAAACGAGTCGGAGTGGTATGCTTTTGTTCCTTCATTGCCTAAGCGTACTTGTTTTAAACCACTTTGACCTAAAACAGATAAACATGAATTAATATATACGGTTTGTGTCACAGTACATGCTACCTTTCACGCAATGGTCAGATTATTAGATGAGAGATAGATGAGGTGATAGATGAGATAGATGGTTTTTATTCAATACTTTGACTTACAGTATACATACTGAATTGATATGGTTTACAGTTAAGAAGAAGTTAAAGCTAATAGATATTTTTAACTATTTACAATAAAACTCATTATAACGACTAGTTGTAATATTTATAAAACCATAGTTAATAGAAATAAACATGGTTAGGAAGGCCGGTAAACTTCAAAGAATTTCCTATTCAAACTTCAACTGATGTTGAAATGTAATTCCGGGTGCACACATCTTTTGTCTTGCGTTTATTAATATTCAAATATTAGGGTTCAGCGATTGAAACTAAGGTTTTTATTGGGTAATCGCCTCATTATACAGAATCCGAGTGCACAAATTTCCATAAACTTGGACAAAAACATAGAACAATGTCTTTTGTCAAGCTTCCAAACCATGTTTATTTTCTATTAACTATGATAAAACGATCTGTATCACATTTAGGGACAGTAAATTTCCTAATGTTTCTTAAGGGCAAGTCTCTGTTCATATTATGCCGTAAGTATTTAAACACTTTATCTTCTGTACTGACGGAAATCGTTACTCGTTATCGACTTGTGACGTCAATTGAAATACGTGCTATTCACAAGGCATACCTGAAGAGCGAAGATTTTCAGAGACGAACAGTTCTAGTTGCATGGTATGACGTAATAAATCTGTGACTCTTTTATTTGACTGCTCCAGTTTCTTAGACATCTCGTTAATCATTTCTTGCAGGGTGATTTCTGCACAAAATCCACCATGACAAGACAGCAATATGGCGACCACAAGTGGAACAATGCTCATCTTCACAACTAAAGGGAAGTAAGGAAAAAAACCCAAAGATTTTATTAAATAAGATCATGTACACGTCGTGCTTACAACCGGTGTCGATTTTCTGTCCGCATCTTACATTATGGGGGCCCATACCCCCTCCCCTCCCCCGCGAGGCATTGTAGAGGGCGTAAAAGTTTTGAGAGGGCCCTGAAACTGCATGACCGTATAATTTCAGATCTGATTCTACATTTTTACACCGGAATTACGCGCTTAGCTCTTGCCGAATTCGCCAAGTTTCATGCACACGGCGAAATCGCGCAATTTCCAGGACAGCTACGAAATCTAGTATTCCAAAGGTCGTAGGTTCGATTCCCACCGTGGCCGGGCATCATTTTCAAGCTCACCCGGTGTGGATATACACTCAGAGTAACATCACAAACATCAGCTACGAAATCGTAATGAAATAACATTACAATGCTCAGCAACCTAGACAGTGCAATTCAGCTTCGCGTCTTCTCGGATAGGGACGTTAAATTGTACGCACCTCGGATACCCTGTCAATTCGACAAATAGCATGTTGGGAAATCCGCTCACCAATGAGGGAGGAACTCAATAAAACTCAAGACAAGTAGCATTTAGTATAGAATTTACACAATAAATCAGCACAAAACAATAGCAAAACTTACATAGATTTTCGTCTGCTCTGCGTCCACAGCTGCTCTGATCTGCTGCACGGAATCCTGCAATGTTTTATAGATAATGGTTAAACCCCTTGAGAAACACTTAGAAACGCATGAACGCGGTAAGAGAGTTATTAATTGACAATTTTAAGAACGAAAAGAGACCGCATTTCAATTTGCATATAATAACTGTGGGACTTTTTCAAAAAATAAATATGTATCTTAAAATACCGTTCCGCTTAAGCGGAACGTCACAAATTATTGGGGGGGGGATTAGGTTGCACATTACCAACATATTACCAGAAACGTCGCGAACTATGGGGAAGGGGGAAGACGAATATATGTTGCCAACATATGACCTTCTGTGGCTGGAAGTCTTAGTCCTGATAATTTTTTTTGCCTTACATTTCAAGCAATATATAGCTTAGTTCATAGCTTAAATATTGTTACAGCATTGTTACACGGTTATATTGAGCTGTCATTCAAAGGCTTTCAGAAATTATTTGGGGGGAGGTTCCCTCTAGCGTTCACCAATGCGCTTACGTTAATGCGATTAAAACATGAAAATGCGTTTTCTTATATAACATTTTACTTATTGTTGGGAAAATACAATTAACTGAAGCAAAATGTTGATTTGATTACGTACACCGCGGGTACTCCTGTTGAAGTAACAATGGATGAACAGGGATTTCCCTCGTCGTCTACGGAAAACAGTTAAAACAAAATTGCTAGAGCTTATCTTAGTAAAAAGTTTTCCTCTGTATACAAGTTCTAGAGAAATGAGTGGTATTCAGGATTGATTTGTGCTGAAAATATTAGTTCAGATATAACTATAATACTAATGAGCTATCTAGTGTTTCTACGTTACGTTTCGTCTTCACACAAGAGCAACAAACCGTAATGCAATTCAGTATTGATAATTTTAAGAGTTGCTTTTGTTGTCTGTGTTTTAAAATGACATCAAACAGAACGATTGTAGATATTCAATCTAAAACCATGAAAATGTTTGCAGACCTGTAAAATTGCTGAGGAAACAAAACGATCTTCAAATTCTATTAACAGGATATGAAGAACACTTCGCAGTCTCAAAATAGACTCAAATGGCAGATAACTAAATATGATTCCTTAAAATTCTCCCTTAAAGTACGCGTAAAAAATTCAAAATATTCCTCAATCAAAAGTTTCCCTCTGCACAAATACTGAAGAAATGACTGAGGAGGGATAGATTTGTGGTGAGAACATGCAATCCTGCATGCTTGATCTTCACACAAGAGTGACAAACCGATTATTGACAATGTTGAGAGTTCTGTTTTAATTTTTAAAACAGAACGATTCTTATATCCTACGCATGCAAACGGATCTATAGATTCATGATTGATTCAATCAAAAAGGTCAAAATTGCTGTTAACTGAGGGTCTATAGTCTATACATAATACGTCTGGAAATTAACATGGTTCAACATTGTTAATACCTGTGTAAGATACAACTTGACCTGCGAACGGATAGTCTGGGTACGAGATTGGATACAAAAGAACATAAATCAAGTGAACCACGCCCACAACATGCATGCATGGTCACATTCTACCTCGCCGCCATTCTTAATTGATTGCTTCATATGCTCTGTTTCATTTCCTCGCCCATTTTCTGAAAAAAAAGTGAAAGATACCAGTGACATGATGTCCTCATGAGTAACTTATGGGTAAATACAAAGGTTTTAGTCATCTCACTCTATAGAACGAATTCCTAAAGGGATTTGTAGATGGGACAATAGTTGCATTTTTTGCAACCGCTCCTAAAGTCTGGTTCACACTTGCAATTTTATCGGCGATTTTCTCCTCCTGACAAATGCGAATGAGTGAACTCGCAGTCAAAAGTATGGAATCGCGTTTTGGACCTATATACATTTTCTCAGTCTTTTGCATGCAACTCATTCAATCACATCCGCCAGGAGGAGAAAAATCGCCGACGAAATTGCCAGTGTGAACCAGGCTTAAAGGCTCGTTTACAACTTCTGGTGTGATTTTCTTTTTTCTGATGGATGTGAACGAGTAGATGACCAGATGATCTTGATACGCGGAAAAGTACTGGCACTAGTTGTCAAATAGAAATCCATTTTGTGATTAAAACAACTGAATATCTCCTGTAGTATACTTTATTTCGATTCCATATTTTTGTCAGAGCTATAGTTCTCATAACCAAACATAATAACAAAATTTCAACTAGTTTCATAAAGAATAACGAAAGATATAATTGACTGAATACATCAAAATGGATTTCTATTCGGACAACCCTTTCTGAGCGCTGATTGGCTAAAATACGAACCTGGGAGTTATGAATGTTCTGAGTATACAGTATGTAAATCTGAACATCCATAACTAATCCACTCGTTCACATCCGTCAGAAGATACTGTAAATGTATAATGGACGACTTGCGCTTTAGAAAAAATTTTAATCTGGGAATAACAAAGGATATTTTCTGCAAAGAAAAACTGCAAAGTTTGGTTGCGAAATGTTGTAAGATACGGAAAATATAGCCCTGCGAAGTTGGCAAATTTGTATACATTTCTATTACGTGCGGAAATTGGTAACTAATTTAGTTACCAATTCACGTACGTAATACAAAAGTATACAAATTTGCCAACTTTGAAGGGCTATATTTTCCGTATTTTACAACATTTCGCAACCAAACTTTGTAATATTACTAATTCCAAGACGCTCTTTCTAGCTGTGGTGATAGATTTCGTTGTTCTTACTTAGATCAAGATTTAGTCTATAATGCAAATGGTCAATTAGGAGTAACAAATGTATAAAAAATGTCCATCTACAAATTCTTTCAATTCTGACAACTTTTTACTCATGACTAACCTTGGTGAACATCTCAGGTACTCCACTTAACTCTGACGTCAATGCATTGGACCTTGTAAGTACCACGCATGACTGACAGACTCTGGTTAATTGATTTATTTTCGTCGGAAACACCCACTGGAAATACCAGGTTAATTTATTGCAAAAAAACCTTTAGTACGTAAGCAAGAATCTTTGTCAGTGCAAATAAACACTCTATGAAACACCGCAGGCAGTTTCTCCTGTGATAACAATAATAACACCAAATCATGCATAAAAATCTTACTCGTTCCCTACTTTTTTGTAATGCACTTTATTTATTTTACTCTACTTTAATCTACAACTATTTCGTATGATTTCAGATGTTCCCATTTGATCTCAAATGTCCCAAATCTCTTACCCAACAGCTAGGGTGAACCTGGCATAATGTTGGTCCCAGCAACGATAAGGCCATCTATGCAATTTTCCATCGCAAGTATAGATGTAGTAAAACTTATGAATTTTCTTATAGCGAACAACGAGTGTATGCTCATGTCCGTTGGCTTCGCTCGTTGTGACTGTTACCCATATTCCCTTGTGAAGATCTGCCATCTAAATGACAAGCGATACAAAAGTGTTGGCACTCATTTAGAAGCAAGAAAAATTAAATTGTGAATTTTATACATTTCTTACACCTAACCAGTTGCGATCTACAGACTATGGTCACAGAATACTACACAGAAGTCCATCTCCATTGTTTTTTGCGTAAGCGTTATTCGTCATGATTCGTCACTCAGCAAGTACCGTAAACAGAAGCAGTCCCCCCCTGGAAATACTAAAAATGGCGCATGTCCAGGGGGGTGACTGCTTCTGTTTACGGTACTTGCCGAGTGACGAATCATGACGAATAGAGCTTACGCAAAAAACAATGGAGATGGACTTCTGTGTAGTATTCTGTGCTATACATGGTACTGAAATAATTCCAACACAGACCTGATAATCCTCAATGACAACCTCGTGGGTGTGTTTTGACGTTTTGTCGCTGGTTGATTTGCCAGTTACCAAAATCACACGTTTTATCGGGGGTAAGGTGGGCAGAGGTTTAGTGTTGATGGATTGTCTGTAGAGTGCGAGATATTTATGCGAGTCCAAGAGAGCGTCTGATACAGCTGAGAGTTCTTTCCAAACTGAACTACCTTCGCCATGCACTGGCATGATGGGGTATCTGGAAAAAAACAAGCCTTTGTTGAGAAAATTGAGGCAGAGGGGAATACTGGAGGGGAGACGAGGGTGGGGAGGGGGTGAAGTCATGGAAAAGTAAGGTACCTACGTAAGGGTGAGTACGATATAAAATATATTATTATTCTCTAAAACCCACCTATAGGATTTCTGGTAAAACGGCTACTAAGTTTAGCATGAGCGGTTGTTTTGTATTAGATATACAAGCTCGAGAGGTTGTATGTCTGACATTGTCTGTTACAAGTTTTACGAATATTGATGAACTTTAAATGCATCTGATATTTCCCACAGTCCGCCACAGCAGAGGCAGACGAGGAAACAACGATAAAAGCTCTTTGATATTACATTACCATGTCCATATATTATTGATATTGCTTGAGTTCTATACAAAATCCAATACATACCTCTGACGTAATACTCCTACACCAGGTATAGAGGGTAAAAAGATACGAATTCCTGAGGCCTTGGTTTGTTTGGGTTGTCCAGCTTTATTTAACACCCAGACAGCACCTTTTGTAGTGTCGGCTGGATCCTTGCCATTGATGTCGCCAGTAAAAAAAGCCGCTGGTGTTTGATAGAATATTGGTTCACTCGTGCCATTGTATGCTTTCTCTCGCGTGGCTCCATTGCGCTTCCCACCTTACAGCAAGATTTTAAGAATTTAGTAAAAATCGCATAACGGTTCTTCACAAGGCGCCTGCTATTACACAATTTCGCCGCTTGTTTCCACCTATGGAATAGCCTACAGCCGTGGTCAAAGGAGAGTTGATAAGCGAGAGTTTGCATGAGAGTTTTCTCAACTCGCATGTCCCGGTCAAACGAAAACAAAAGTTGCATGAGAGTTGATAAGCAAGAGTTTGCATGAGAGTTTTCTCAACTCTCATGTCCCGGTCAAACGAGAACAAGAGTTGCATGAGAGTTGATGAGAGTTGATGAGAGTTAACTGGACGTTACCGCGCAATAGTGAAAACTCTTATCAACTCTCATTAAAATTTGAGCCAGTTCAAAGTCAATGAGAGTTTATGAAACGCGAGTGAGAGTTACAACTCTCATCAATTCTCATCTCCGTTAGACGTAAAATCAACATACCTTCAGTGACTTCACGGCCTGGTTTTGAATTAGAAAGTCCTTTGAACTGTATATCATAGGGATTCCAGCTTAACAGTGGTGTGAGGTAAATGATCTCCAGAGGTATGGCATACGTCCACTTCTGGCTATACAGCTTACATACACGTTTTCCTCGTGAATACTGACAGTCGTTCAGGTCCATGCCGGCTATTTTAGGTTGTGATGTCATAGCCATGAATAGATTCTCATCCGAGAAACCACGATGACGGTTACTCAACCCCATGGCGCCTCTCTGAGTCACTCTGAACGCACGGTTGTAATACGCAGCGTTAATCTGGAAAATACATCAAAGTACTCGTAAGGTGTACTACCTGGTTCTACCATACTAAATGAACAGAGCCTCATTTTCGGGATTGAGATAGCGGCTTCTAGGCCATACGGATATGGCAGGGTTCTATTGGCAGGGTTCTATTGGCAGGGTTCTATTGGCAGGGTTCTATTGGCAGGGTCATATTCAAAATTCTATTGGAAACCCTGATTACTGGATTTGTATATTTGGATTTGTTTTATTACACTTAACCAGAAACAGTTGTGAAAAATGCAACTTTAGGTCCCTGACAGGAATCGAACCTGTGATTCCGGTGCAGTGCTCTAACCAACTGAGCTACAGAGAGACAGTTGTCGAGCTCTAACCAACTGAGATACAGAGAGACAGTTGTCGAGCTCTAACCAACTGAGCTACAGAGAGACAGTTGTCGAGCTCTAATCACAAGTTCATGTATAAATACTAAGGTGATTAGCAATCTGTTTACCTTGTCATTTGGATTAGTAGTATCCAACCGCACAGCAGGTAAATCAAAGGCATCGTCAACCAAGTTTCCAGGATAATTATCCTTTCCAGGAATCTCAGCCATAAGTTTGTCCAACAGTCCATACTCTCCCCTGGGGAAATAACTATGCCATCTATCGTCATCTTTCATGTTCAGCTGAAATCTTGCTTGACGTGTCCATGCCAGATCAACAACGGTTAGCCGACCTTTCATTCGTCGCCCGAACTCGTCAACTACTCGTAGACGGTTCGTTGGGAGGTCGCCTTTGATCGGATGACACATGATACGGTAGTTCCATTGCGCGAACACGGGGGTAGTTCCGCGTGTCACGTTCATAATTGTGGTCGGTAAGTAAGCATAGTTTTCAAAATTACTCTTCCGTCCTGAGTAAGAGGTGAATCTGAAAATAAAATTTATACATTAATGATTTTCTCATAAATTTCTCCTCTGGTCAGATAAAGACATGTTCTCACTGGATCTCCATAGAAACAAAGTCAAACTGATAGAGCTGTCCAGTATAAATAAAGGTAGTTTCGATATTAATACAGGACTAGCAAATGATTAGAGACAACCCCTCCTCCCATCTCAATATATTTTATGGATGATTTTGGATCGATGAGCGATGGCTCTTACCGGACCACAATAATGCTGTTGTCAAACGAGAATTGATGAGATTGATTGAATATACCGCGCGGGGAGCAAAAACTCTCAACCAAATCTGAGAACCAGCTCAAAGTTGATGAGAGTTGGCAGTGAAACCCCAGCGAGAGTTGCTGTACTATCCAGAGAACTATCCAGTATAAATAGAGTAATTTGAGTACCTGATCTTTTCTTGCAAGTCAAACCAGTTCTTGGCGTCAACGAAATGCCTGTCGCTAGGGAATGGTTCATCAATATCACCTTGAGTGTTTGGGTTAGTCCAACCTCCTTCCAGATAACACAGTACTGGTCTGAAATATTTCCTGTAGTCTCGTTTTGATGTATCCTGGTCTCGCCAAGCTTTGAACCATTCTCGCATCTCCACCACCTGCGTTTCCGTGGTTTTCAATGACGACACTTCCGGTGGGACAGGTGGGAATGGAATCGGTTCCCATTCTCCATACCGGGGACTCGTCCTATGTGGCATATATAGCCGGTAGTCATTATGCCGGGTACGAAACTCGACCCCATTCAAAACAGCAATATACTCGCCCATACCAACGGTACGTAGGTTGTTTGAATGATCGTGTATAGCGGCAACTGCACCCCCGGTATGTGTACTCGTTTGATAAGGTCTGTCACCCAAACCATAAACACGCACCTGTGAAGAGAAAGAAACTTAGACAAGCGGCCAGGGCCAGTCATTCATGGCGGACACTATATACACCCCCGTGAGGGGGTGGGGGACCCCCGTGAGAGGGTGGGGGACCCCCGTGAGGGGGTGGGGGACCCCCGTGAGGGGGTGGGGGACCCCCGTGAGGGGGTGGGGGGATGGCGGGGGTGTATTCATGTATTCATGTTCACATACCATAAAAATAGGGGTGGGGGGATGGCGGGGGTGTATTCATGTATTCATGTTCACATACCATAAAAATAGTTGCTTTCAAAGGAAATCCGTTGGGCAGGACACGAATGTATGAATATACATCCCCCCCCCCCCAAATGGACCTATTACCTAATGAACAAAATTTTGATTTAGGTTTCGTTGCGAAATGTTGTAAAATGCGGATAGTATAGCCCTGCGAAGTTTGCCGTTTTTCAGTCATTTTGTATTACGCACGGGGAATTGATACCTTTTTTTAAGAAAGCGGTATCAATTTCCCGCGCGTAATACAAAATGACTGAAAAACGGCAAACTTCGAAGGGCTATATTATGCACATTTTACAACATTCGGAATATTACTAATTTTGTGATGCTCTTTCAAGCTGTGGTGAAATGTTTGTGTAGACTTGTCCAGATCAAAATTTTGTTCATTGGGGAATAGGTTCATTGTTGCGTCTAAGTCATGTTCGCGAGGGAGCAAATTTAGGTTGCCATCACCTTGTAGCCTGAAATCTTAGTTCTCTAAACTTTTTTACTTCATACAATATACAGATTGATCTATAGCCTAACCGTGTTTTCATGGTCAACAAATAATTGTCACAGTCTTGTTACACAGTTATTCAGCTATCAAATATCTAAGGTTTTCAGAAATATATTATATTTTCGGAAACTATATTCACACTATTTCAACAGCATACCAGATGTGTGGAAATGGCAGTCAGTGAGGAAATTGAATTTCTAAAATATTCCAATCTAATGCTATTTCAATAGTAAGGTTTTTCAAAAAATTTCCAGTCATGACTAACATCAACTAACCTGTTTGATTCCTGAATGGCCTTCAGACCGGATGCGTTCTTCGACGAACAACTGCTGGAGCATAAGCTGGCGGGCGACATTACCGATGGTTTTCTGTAGACTAAGCTGATTCGCTCTCATCTGTTGGATCTCTGCTCGTAGACTGGCCTCGTCTTCGTATGGGCTGTTATTGTCAACGGAATTGCTCCGTGCCGAACATGTCAACGCCAAGAGGCAAATGTACTGGATACAACGCAACATTACTGAAACAAAACAGATAGTTATAGGTTAGGTGACTTTTACCTCGCGATCAGGGTTCAATTTGTGTCTAGGGAGCACTTCCAGTTCAACTCAACTAACCCTTGGAGATTTTCTCCAGAAACTCCGTATTCCTTCTGTTGTAACCAAGAGTGGAAAAATAGGCGAAATGTATAAACAGCTGCAGGACATTACATAAGTTGAAGACACAATTTAAACAAAACCCTATAACATGTATGTCCTAGTATGGGCCCAACAACTTATGCTTGAAAGACATCTTTCCCGGAATACTGTGGTCAGCCATGATTTTAGGCACAGATGTACTCGGTTGGTCTACAGGAAATTTTTATCTCCAGATTATTTCCTAGAAGAAAATTGTTTTGTCCAACAGTGGACCAATAAGGGGTATAGTTGAGTATAGCGCTTACTAGACCTTTAACCTTTAAGAATAGATGTTAGAATTGATAAAGATATCCAGTATAAGAATAATAAAGTTTAGTGTGGGTTTCCTCCTCTACATTGGACGTATAAAGGATACTCCTTATTGGACGTCAAGGGAGGAAACTTTAACAGAACATTCAAGTTAAATAAAGTCTACCACCATACCCACGAAAACAAAACTAAAACTGTTCTTTCAAAACGCATTACTATAATTTATTGTCACTATACCTTCGTTCAATTATATGAATCCTAGCTCTGTAGGCCTTCAGTAATTTGAACTCTACGATCTCTCCTCTCTTCACCTTTGCGATCCGAGGGTTCTTCTGAGGGTCCTCCAAGGAAAGGCTGAAATTTATAATCACTTGATCTTTAATTAAACGGTTCTCCTTAAATAAAGTTAGTTTGTACAGATTTCAGCTACGTCAATGTTGTAATTGGTGTCATGGTGTTATCCAATTAAGCGAAGTAATTAGTTTTTATAATTAATAATTCTCTATACAGTGTTACTATTTTAATTAATTGAAATTATCATTAAAATTTAATATTTGATGGCGGTGTCATTTGATGTTTATGTAAACTGTTTATCGGAGTTAAATAATTATTTTAAACACTAATGAAAATAATTTTTTAATTAAACAAGCGAACATATTAATGGCCAAATAATAGTGATCTTTAATTATTTTGAAATCTTAATTCAGAGTCGATGTAAAATTGAACGTTTATAGAACTTCTATATTTGTTCAGAGGATCCATCTGAAGGTCATAAAATAATAAATGTTCATTTGATTGATACAAAAGAGCTTTAAATTTATCAATGTTGCTCATTTCTTTTTATTCACTGTAGTATTAGTAAAACTCGTTAATTCGTGAAGAAAATTCAAAAGAAATCAGTGTCTAATGAGGTGTTGTATTCCCACATATAAAAAATTCTCCTGACTTGCATAAACTTTAGCTCGATTTTCTCAGTGAAATCACTTATTTTTTAATAATTACTTAAAACAAAATTGTTGAAATCCTGTTCAAATTCGTGTCTGTGTTGTATCATGCAGGCATACAACCTCTTGTCTTCGGCTCGAATGTGCATATCTGATACATGATGGTCACTCATGCTTTATATAGTAAATATAACAATTAAGCAATAACAAGTAATTTACATTCATAGCAACTTTTACCTAATTCCCTTCCTTGTGCCACACCTCCTTTTCGATCTTTTAGTCCAACCCCAAACACCATTTTGCCCGCTATATAGCGGTCTATCCAGGTTCTTTTAAGGATTTCAGCCAAAGATCTGCCATCACCAAAAATCTTTATCTTCACCGTCACTGTTGCTTTGAATCCTAAAATCTCTACCTAAAACACTCTAAGCTATACTGTTAAAATTTATCACTTTCTAACTTTTGATGATTTAGTTACAACAACACGGAGTAACATACTATCTAAACTCCTAACCTCTACATATTTAGCATTCTAACTTTTATACAAATTCTCAGAGATAAGCCAGATTTACGTGGAATAATTTAATTTTAATTTAATTTCGGATTACACTAAAATATTCCTATCATTTTCATTCAATAAAATTTCAACTTATCTATATACTCTTGTTGCTAAACATTTGCTGGTAATCAAGACAGGATACAGAAGCTGCTATCTACATATTAGGATTAAATAAGCTATACACGTTCGTATGAAAATAACGGCAACAATACTCATTTGTATTGAAGATGACAAAAGAAAGCTTAATATTTTACTGCAATAATATCTTAGACTTAGTATTACAGTCGTGCCAATAGTTAGGAACGTTAGTTAGGAACTTTTTAAGAAACTTATCAAATTGTTGAGGAATTGTTCAGAGGAACTCCTAACTTCGAGGAGTTCCTCTGAACAATTCCTCAACAATTTGATAAGTTCCTTAAAAAGTTCCTAACTTCCTGTTTCATTGATCATTCAGATTGCTCAAAAATAAAATATAAAATTTGATTGGTCAATGAAACAGGAAGTTAGGAACTTTTTAAGGAACTTATCAAATTGTTGAGGAATTGTTCAGAAGAACTCCTCGAAGTTAGGAAATGAATTGGTCAACATTTTTCGGACCGCTTCTATTGGCACGACTGTAAAAGCAAAGACAAGAAAGTGAACGTTGAAAGCCAGTCTCACAGTCCCCCTTCAACTAAAGTAGAAAAATATAATGAAATATCAGACAATTTATACGGTATCAAAATTTCGGTAAAATACAATATTCATTATTTTGGCTTACTATTCATTTGGGCATCAAGATATTATTGCAGTGATGTATGGAGCTTCCCTTACCATGCCTCTGTCAAAACCGTTAAAATACCTACTTTGAAGTTTTATACAAATGAAGTTCTAGTCTTACGAACAGTTCACCAGTGGAAACTTCATGTAAAAGCAAACGTTTTTCCCACGGTCCTTTTCCGTCACTGAGTAAGGTCGCCACAGAAACTTCAGTTCGACCGAGAAAATCTGAAATGAAACGTTGCACGCATTAAATAATTGCACATGCATGATGAACTTTCACCAGATCTTATTGCTGGGTTGAAGGAAGCGTTATTGCAGAACAGCAGACAGGTGCGAATGTCAGAACCAACTCTCATCAACTCTCAGCGATCCTCGAAGCATACCAAACTATCTCCCTTTAAGCATACCAATTTATTTCCCTTTAAATACTTCACTATGATGATTAGAGATTAGGGTTGGGTCAGGTTTCAGTCAATGTTATTTTCTTGCACTTGCGTCTTTACTGTCCATAGGACATGGTGGGTTAGGCACATAGGTCAGGGGGCAGATCATTAATGAGGTGTGGACTAATAGTGGCTGCTTAAAGTGCCATTTGTAAGCTCACAGTCTGCCTCGGTCTGCTTCACGCTAGTTCCGGCTTATGAAAAACTCTGATATAGGGAGTGTGCTGAGTAATATATGTATGTATGGATCTATAACCAGATAAATCACTTACCATTGGGCGAGTACATGTCTTGATCAAACACTGATATACACAAGACATCTTGTTTAACGTCTCGTAGAGAGAATTGCATCTGACAAAAGATAAATACGCTTTGTTTAACAATTAAGCCTGGTTTACACTGTCAAAGTTTCTGTGAGGAATTTTGCATTGGTAAATTCTAAATTTTCAAGGATTTGTAAGAAATGTTTAAGGAAACTGACCGCCTGTATTCTAAAAGCTCACTCGCACTCAATGAGTGGAGGTTCAATCTGAGCTTCTCTTGAGTGTCAATGCTGTTTTTGAACAGCTGGAGGGTGAGTAGTCACATAGTAAGGTACGACACTAACCCTCCAGCTATTCAAAAACAGCAATGACACTCGAGGGAAGCTCAGATTGAACTTCCACTCATTAGTGTGAGTGAGCTTTTAGAATACAGGCGTTAGTGTGAGCCAGATCCCTGAAAACATCTCTTACAAATCTTTCAAAATTTTTACCCATGCAAAATTCCTACTGTGATCACAGAAACTTTAATAGTGTAAACCAGACTTTATAGGTTGATATTTCGTACATTCCAAGTTGCAGGTTGAAGATCTTACCGATGAGTTCCACTTTGGATTAAGAGAGTTGGTGATCACTTTTGTTTTGTGTTCCTGTCCTCCAAGACTCACTTCACAGTAAGGATCACTCAAACCTGAATTAGCAGAAATGTGATGTTATTGTGATTATGTTAATTAACTTAATGTATATAGAATTGTGCAAATATGTAAATTGATTATACTAAAACTGTCTGTACCAGTGTAGGTAGTACCAATGTGAAAATGCTGTGCTGAGTGGTTATATTACTATTTTAAAAAACAAGCTCTCTTGACAAAGGGCCTTCGCTCGAAACGTCTATAGTTTCTGTTTGTTTTTTTTAAGGTAGTAATATAACCACTCAGCACAGCATGTATACTGATTGCCTGTTTCCTTTCACAGGGAAAGTTGACGGGGTGGGTTAGGATAAACATAGCTATATAGGAAAGTAATATCACATTATTGTTGTAAAGATAAATAGTCTATAGGCTACGTAGGTCATATACGATAAGCGTTATACTTGATGTAATCAGTCACTGAAAAGCCCTGATGGTGCTATATTTTCTGTAACTTTTATATAACTATATTTTCAATGTGACAAGAATGAAGACTCAGACAGATTTGTCAGCTTGTTCATTAGTATAAGGATTTCTGTTCCCGATGACGGCGAATGAATAAGGAAAAATATAAGACCCAATTTTTCAATTTACTCACCATTGGGATCAGAAGCTTTAAGATCCGAGCCTTCAATAATGAAGACAACCAGTTTACCAATATTGTCAGCACGGAATGATCTCGCTGTAAAAAGAAAGGAAAATCAACAAGATGCAAGTCATAAATGTAACCTACAGTATCTTCCATACGTAACACCATTACTTTAAAAATGAAACTTAAAAAAACATATTTAAACAGCATTCAATTGCGCTGTTATCAATGAACGCCCTGCATGATAAAAAAATGCATCAATCTAGTAATATGGTTTAGTACTTGGATGACTTTCATGGAGTTATTATCAAACAAAATAAAGAATTTTACCTCTATGGGCTTTTTGCCTCTGTAGTCTCTCCGTTTCTATATATTGTTCCGAAGCTTGCTTTAGTTTTCTCACCCATGTTATTCTAAGAGAAAACAGTATTAGTTGCAGTGGTTTTCTCGGAAGAATCTTCTAAACGTTCAAGACTTTCTACTGTTTTATCAGGTAGTAAAAGAGACAAGCTCACCTTTCATTCTTTGTTTCAGCTCGCAGTAAGTATACTCGATCAATATGTGAGACTTGGAATAATGTTTCTTCAGCTGAAAAAAATTAGAATGATGTAAATAGAAGTTTTATTTATACTCGATACTTTTGTCAGTGTTGTCCCTTGAGGTCTACCAAGGGCATCCTTTATCATACAGAAACTTGGCAGAGTCAAACTGGTAGCACTCTACTCACATACATGAGGTGAAATTATAACCAGACATTTACTGGAAGGCACACACTATAAATTACCGTTCATCTGCTGAAAAGTTCACAAACTACGATTATATTAGAACTGAAAACATACTGTTTTGGTCGGGAACTTTCACTGTTATTTCATTCAACCGGATCGGCTAAAACAAATATTAAGTGTTGTTAGCTGTAACGATGATGATAATCATGATGATAATCACGATAATGATGATCATGATCATGATCACGATAATGATGATGAAAAAGGATGATGATAATAATAACGATGATAATGATCATTATAATGATGATGTTCATGATGACGATGATGACAATGATCATCATTATTATCACGATGAAAGCACTTAAAGTTCTTGGTTATGCCTGCATTGTACATACCGGTTGATACAAGACGTACTGTTTTTCTGAATCTTTACTAATTTTCTTCGCCAACGAACTATTTTCACGTGTAAGTAGCAGAAAGTCGTTACAAAGAAATGCTTGGAGTTCTTTACCACTTTTATGCTGGAAGAAAAACACACATTGAGTCAAACCACTCTTCATACATGCAAGAAAAAAATGAACGTAGTGTAAACAACCTTAAACAGAGTTCCTTCATATACAAATTTTCTTTGACCAAGACAATTGGTTTGCGAGTTGAAAATAAGTCGCTGAAAAAAACAAAATATTCTAATTCATGAATTACTGTACTTCTCAAGCTTGTACCTCTCTCTATTAAACTGGGTGTGGCATGTCCCGATAAATTTCTATCTATCATGGTGTTTTAAAACTCTCATAGCTTGGTTCCTACCTCATCCAGTCCTTCAGTACTGATGTGTGTCTGCATAAACTCCAAGCGATCTGTGTCTTCCTGTGATCGCACGCCCTCGTTCACCTACGAACACACATTGAATAGCCATAAAATTCCTTCTTGACAAATTAATGAAGCACATTTCATGAACATACCTGGCGACAGAGGTCCTGGGCTTTCTCTAAGGCAATTTCTAGATCTCCTCGATCAAAATGAATCTCCGGAGTGCCTTCAAGAATCTAGTGAGATTTGAGAGATTATCGACTAAAATATCACTAAACGTGTAAATTGTATGCTGGATGTCAGTTCTAAACTGTTCTCCCTATAGAAGTCCTGATCATGCCTAATCGTTTCCGTGTTTATACTATGCGAGATAGTGCGGTGCTTGGTCAAAATGGAAGCATTCTTCTTGTATGCAACTGAGGAATAATTTACCCAGACAACGGCATATTGCACGTATCGAAAAGGGATGAAAAGATACTCTTGTATTATCACGTATTGTAGTATACTGATTATGACAATGCATGCATGATAGTGCAAGACAGCATAATACCGTACCGTGACACACAGCTCTGTACTATCAAAATAACTACTGATACACACCTTCCTTATAAGCAACGGATATTTAGTGACTCTCTGTAAAGGCTTGAGAAGATAACTACTGAGAGGCATACCACGAGCGCGAGAATCCTGACAACATTTCTGCGAATGATTAAACAGATTATAAGCGACACACACAAACCGTCTGTAAACAGATTATAAGCGACACACACACACACAAACCGTTTTCACTGCCTAATGATAAATCACTACTTCAATACTCGCAAATATAGCAGCAAATCGATACAAAACCAATAACGTGGATTCCTACAAGAATTGTACACACATAGAAAGACTTTACCTTTTCTAAAGCTTTAAATTCTGGTACACTCTCAATTTTGTTTTGTAGCAACTTGCAAGCTTTCAGTTGACAACTGCAGAATCGGATGTATGGTGTTAGGCGTGGCAGCTAAAGGAAAAATAATATTACAACAATGTACAATACTATCAATGCAATATAGTAATCAATCTAGCTCGGTTATCGAATGAAATCTCTTGCGTACCTGTTCACAGAGAACATCTCCAATGATATAAATTTGACTTTCGTTATTCATTTTCCTTCGTACTAGGAAAGCTCTGAAATTACAGCAATAAACAAATCTTACGTACAACTCATTTTTTTGTAGAGAAGTCCCTCTGAGAGTTGACAAAGCTCCCTCTGAGTTCATCAAAGCTCCCTCTGAGAGTTGATAATAGAACCATGATATTCTTAACTCCTCGTTCTTTCCATCAACATGATTTTCAGAGATAACCAAGCTTGTAACTGTCTAAGGACATGCAACTACTACTTACTTCAGTAACTTCGTGCTACAAAATATTAACTCTCTCCAGTTGACGAATATTGTGTTCAGTTCACTTTCACTAAGAAGATTGGATGTGGCGATTTGATTGTAAAATACCTACAGAGAAGTAACAAAAGTAATAAAGCGCAGGATATTCACATCTGGCCATTGCAGATTCCTAAAATAATCTCCACTTTCTGTTAGGATTACAAAAAAAAAGAAGATTGTTACGGGCTCCCAGGCCCGAAAGGGTGGGGGGTGGCAGGCTTTTAGCCAGAAGGGCGTCCAGGCGTCCTGGGACGCTCCTGGAACGAGAAATGGACGCCTTTGGACGCCCAAATTACGGGGGAAATTATTTTCAATGATTTCCCTAAGTATACTAATATATCTGAAAGGAAATAGCTTAAATTCTCATTATTATTATACAGTTGACATTTCGATCAATTTGATGGTGTTACCTGGCTGAATGAAAATGTCATAGTTAAGTAAAGAAGCATAGCGGCACAAACTCACAAAGCCAAGTGTTTTGAAAAATTTCGAACGAGCTTGGAACAGATACTGACATGAAGTAACGTAAACTTCAAAGGTTTTCCAGAGGAACGTTTTCTCGAATCCCTCCCCCTAATACTGTAGATGTATCGTTGTACCAAAATTGGACGCCCTCTTTCAGGACCCTGGCTAAAAGCCTAGTGGGGGGTGCTTTGCCCTAGGCCCCTAGCTGAAAAGGGGCCTGAAAGCATCGATGGCCCTTAAAATTTCTTGATACAAGATTGCTTAATTTAACTGAAAAGATAAACCCTGGCTGCGTTAATGCAGGATAAACGCAATAAAGTGTAATATATTGTAGAACACCGCTTCTCTCGTTTTACAATGACGTCATAGGTGCCCCCTGGGAAAACTTTGCCCCTGGCCCTGCGCAACCTCTCAACGGCCATGCGTGCTCCACAGGTATAGAGAGCGCTGACTTACCTCTAAAGTTAAACTCATGTCATCTACATACGTCTGTTCACTGTTAATAAGTTCATAAATACAGTTCTGAAAACAAACACAATATAATTGCCATGTCATGTAAATGGGCCAAAACTACAGCAGAATGTGAACACTGAAGGCCATGTGACACGGTGCAATTTTTCTTGAAACTTGCAATGCAGTTCTACTCTTGAGAGATGTAAAATTGCCAAATACGAGTCTTCATTACACTCCGCCGATGTTTTCTCAACATGATTGTTGAAAATTCTTCACAGATTTCACTAATTAACATCTCTCAAGAGCAGAATTGCATTGCAAGTTGCAAGAAAAATTGCACCGTGTAACATGACCTTAAAGCAAGATGGATTTCTTCATTATACCTGTCTATTCCGTTCCATCGACGTCATAGAGTCGAGTAGTTTTCGATCCCATGTTCCTGTCCCTGAGAAAGGAATATTTTCTTGTAGTTACAATATTTTTACACATGATAGTGCTTGTAATCAAGTCATGTAAGACTGTACTGCAAAAAAATTTCACTCAGAAACTTGGCTGAAATAATGGACCGAGTAAAATTATTCAATTTATGAGCAAATTTCTTCAATTTTTTGAGTAAGGGAAATCTTTACTCGAAAAGTTGAGTAAATTTGGAACTTTACTAAAACAATTGAGTAACTTTGCTCAACACTTTTAAGTCAATATGGGTGCTTCTAGTTTTTGAATCGAAATAATCAGGGATTTTTGCTGTGCGATTTTCCAATATTGTATTAGAAGACAAACAGTATACAACCAGAATTATAGGTTTAATTAACATCCATCGCTCCTTCCCCGCTCTATATGTAACAGCTACCAAAAACCAACAAGAATAACATCCCTCACCGTAAGTACTTTTTATAAAATCAACTGCACTGACAGCCCGATATCCAAAATAAACTCGATAAAACAGTCCACGATCCATATGAGATTCGCAGGAAGATTTTACAATATATACACGTATAAAGACATTTCTATCCATCTTATCAAGACTACGGTCATCTTATGAAGAGTATGATAACCGTAGCTGATATTATTCTCATGCATCATAGATTGCATGCTCGCGCACATTTTAAATAATTGATAACATGAGAGCACGTTTACACTATCAAAGTTTCTGTAATCGATAGATTAAGTAACGAAACTTTGCCGAGAAGACTTTCAGGTAATCTTGTACTTTGACCAAAGTCTTTGAAAGCACTTAAAACACACTTTGACCAAACTTTAAACTTTGTTCAAAGAATGTTTTAATGTAAACGAACCTACGTATATGCAGCAGGTTGGATATTACTATATTAGAGAAGCAAGCGACCTTTTTGACCACCGTATACGCCAACTGGAAATCAGTCAAGCTGCTACAGATGGCGTCAGCAGATAAGAGAGGTTAAGATTGACGTTTACGGCAGACCGGTAACGGCAAACTTCAATTCGCATTTAAAGGTAAGTTAGACAAGTTGTCGAAGGTTTCGACAAGTTTTTAGTCAATAGACAACTTGCATGTTAGACAAATTTTTGATCTAGCCGATCTAGGACAAAAAAAGTAAATTCCCGTTAAGAACTTATTAAAATTAGTAAACTTGCAAAATTTGGTTGCGAAATGTTGTAAAGCTTGGAAAATACAGCTTTGCAAAGTTTGCATATTTTCAGTATATTTGTATTACGTGCGGAAATTGTTACCATTTTTGAGCCGAAAATGGTAACAATTTCCGCTCGTAATACAAATATACTGAAAATTTGCAAACTTTGCAAAGCTATATTTTTC
>CACRXK020002256.1:0-44990 GCA_902702795.2 Paramuricea clavata
TGGGGGGGGGGGGGGGGGGGTCGCCAAAAAATTTTGCAGTGAAAAAAAAAATTTCAGTAAAGGTGCCCTTGGTTTGCGTCCGCCCCCCTTTGCCCTATTATCGTTCCGGCGTCCCTGCTCATAATGATCAGAAATACACCTGCTGTGATTTGTATGACTCACAGTTGCTTTATACCTACATTTTCAGGGCAAGTATTTGACGAGAAAGATGACAAATTCAAGTCGCCGACCTATCGAAGGCTCGAAGCTCGTGGTAAGCACAATGTCCATTAGAGAGTTTTAGCTACCGCTAACGAAGTTTTTGATTTTACAAGTCTATTATGACAGCTTTTACACCAGTTTTGAAATATAAACAATTATTAAACTTGTGCTCTTTGGCAATGATTTAAAAGAAAGCAAATTAACCACTAGTCACGTATCGCGAAAGCAGTAAATTATGATTTGGCGTTTGAAGTTCACGTTTGGCGTATAAATTTCATGCTTTAACGACTATACAAGCCCTCATAGCAGTTCAAGCATGAAATTTATACGCCAAACGTAAACTTCAAACGCCAAATCATAATTTACTGCTTTCGCGAATACGTGACTAGTGGTTCATTTGCTTTCTTATAAATCATTGCTAAAGAACACAAGTTTAATAATTGTTTATATTTCAAAACTGGTGTAAAAGCTGTTATAATAGACTTCAAAAACTTCGTTAGCGGTTTGACGTTTGCCGTAAACGTCAAGCTAAAACTCTCTATTAAAGGCTTTTGTTTGTTGTTTGACATCGGCATTTTAACAGTTCCCTACCGAACTAGAGCATTTCGTAGCATTAGCCGAATTCATATTAGGGACGGGAAACTCGTCTGTCAAAAGCCGTCTGAATATGAATTTAGGGACGGATAAATTCGAATTTAAGGCAAGTTTCCCGTCTAGATGGGATTCCCGTCTAACTTTCCCGTCTGTTTGGACGGGCAAGTTAGACGGGAAAGTTCGGACGGGAAACTCGTCTGCCCCCGGATTCATATTAGACGAGTTTCCCGTCTAAGACGAGTTTCCCCGTCTAAGACGAGTTTTCCGTCTCTAATATGAATTCGGCTATTGTTAAAACTTTCTGAATATTTGGAGTTAGTTAAAGTCGATTTTCCTGAAAATTTTGAGCGAAATGCTGAGTCCATTTCAGACAAGTTCAATCTGACGTGGAATCAAGGCGCATACATGAATGACATCAAACGTTCTAGCTTGTAGATGTTTGTAGTTTATGTACAAATTGTACTATGATTGGAAAATGCTAAGCGGCTTTTCCAGTTTTTTTGAGGTTGAACTTAATCGTAATTTTCTTACGAAATTCAGAGATGAAATGGGCTCGTGGCGCGCGCGTATCTTAGCAATTAAATGAATGTACGCAATCTAGCTTTCAAATTACATTGCTAGGAATATTTAGCTTACAGTTGCCCATGCGCAAAGTTTGGTTGGTTCGCTGTTGTTCTTTAAGGCCTGATTCCACGGGCGCTTTTTCTCGGCGAAATGCGAAATATTTCGCTTGTTTCTTTTGAAATGCGACCACTCGAATAAATTATTTCTAATTGATTGCCCACAATTCAAAAGAAAAAGGCGAAATATTTCGCATTTCGCCGAGAAAAAGCGCACGTGGAATCAGGCCTTAAAGGCGGTTTTTCACGAGGCGAAATTTTTCGACCGAATCGAAATTTCTCTTTGTTTTATGAGCTCTCGAGCAGAACTGATTGTAAAAAGACAAAGAGAAATTTCGTTTTGGTCGAAAAATTCCGCCTCGTGGAATCAGGCCTTAAGACAGATTTCGAAAACACGACGCGAAACAAAGATATTCTTCATGAAAAACAAAACGCTTGAATAATTTTGGTCCCAGGGGTCACTGAAATAAGATTTTACGTCATTGGAACAAAGTGAATGCTTGTTGCGACGTTGTAGGGAGTGACATAAAATCTGTCTCATAGCAGACATGCGCTCGATCGTTTTCACCGAAATTAAGTTAAGCGTCTCTAAAAATCCCAATTGGAATTCCATTAAGAATTTATATTTTCCTATTAATCCATTGAAGGTCGGACAGAAAAATTGATTCCAATTGGAAATTTGCCCAAATGCCAACTTTGGAAATGGGAATCCCACTCATTATTCTACTTGTGTATCAATTTCCCAAACCAAACACGAAAGGGCATATGCGTTCAGTATCATGAAAACTGCCCACGATATTTCTAGGCTAACTAGCAAGTTTAATCAGGAATTTTAATTAGAATGTTTTTGGGGTCAGTTGAAGGAATCCAAAGCACCCGAAAAAAACCCAAAAACTAATTTCGGTAGAACGCTGACTGACTCCTTTCACATAAGTATCATGTGTCTACATCAAGAATCGACGCCCCAAAGTTACTCAATTTTTTGAGGTTTTTGAGTTACATTCATGATCATGAAGGTAAATTTATATAGGCTACAGTCAAACGCAAGTTACACGATAGTTAACTTTATTGTAACACACTTACTAATTGCGGAAAATGGCACGCGTTCTACAAATTTACCGTGAACACATTACAACGAAAGGAAATCTACAATAAATTATCAATTCAATACTACAATAGATTATCAACTCAAGTACAGTTATCAACTCAATCTATATCGTGTTTCACTAATACAGCATAAATAAATTACACTTGGACTTACTTAGCCTGAGTACAAACTGCATTATGCTGTAGTAACCGCAGTCTGAAAATTTGCGACATTGCTTGTCGATCGCCTCCAAGCTGGGCTACTTATCAGATCTGGATAGTTGATTCTGATTGGTCATAGTTAAACTGAGTAGTTTCTGATTGGTTGAGTTCTGAGGTCTACAAACTTCTGATTTTGAACAAAGCAAAAAAAATCTCATCACGCTATGAAATTGCCGTTATTTTCAACTTCTTGTTGATTTAATTTGTTCAGTTGGATAACTTACATTCTGCAACATATCAAAAATGTTTTTTCACCGGAAATTTAGTATTTTGATGGATGGATAGAGAGAAGTAAAATTTACAATGAACATCGAGTGTCAAGAGAATATTATTTCGATTTTGAGAGAAGAAATCAAACGTTCGTTGATATCTAAGTCCGGCCAGTCACAATCTATTGAGTTCAGTCGTGACCAATCAGAATCGACTACACAGATCTGGTAGCACTGCTGGGGGTCGACAAGCAATGCCACAAATTTTCGCCAGCGAAGGATATTTCTTAATTATACCACACTACGGCCCAATTACTACGACTGCAAGCAAATACATAGGTGAACAAATTATCAACTAAAAAGTAATAGTTGTAGAGTGGCGGACACTAGTAGAGGCGGGAGGGAGGGGCGATTTTCCAAGGTATCATCAAACAACGTTTTCATTCTAAACACAATGTTAAACTAAGATTTTACGTTATTGTAGCAACGTGAATGCTTGTTTCGATTTTGGAGGAGTTACATAAATTCTCCCTGATTGGTCGTTTTTCCTGACTTAACCGTTTGTAGGTTTATTTTAAAAAGCTTCAATTTATTACATTAATCAAGTTCCTTAGCTCTCAATAGCTGGATTCATATTAGAAGACGGACATCTGTCTGAGATAGGAAACTTTTCTATAAGATGACAAACTCGTCCAGATATAAAGTCTCTTTTTCATCTTTATCTGTCCGATGGTCTTCTATAAACCATGTTTATTCGTAATTCAATATGTCAACTTTCCTGATCATAGATATTGTCCCAGGCTCTGATTGTAGTCCGCATCCAGCCTTTGCCCGCGGCAGGCCTCTTTCAAATAAAGAGTGTGTCGAATTATATGAGCTGAAAATATGATTAGAGTTACAGTGCGTTAGACTAAACTGGAATTAACCGGGGAAATGGTAAAACCTTTTTACGACCTTCGTAATTATTGGACGTCAATTTCCGCCATCTTGGCTACAAGGTTCTCATTGGCCGAATGACTGAAATTCTAGCTCCAAATATATTGAAAGCTTACTGGGTAATGGTGCGGTTTGAAGCAGAGCCTGGGCGTCCTATGGCCTGATTTGTATAAACGTTCCGTATTGACTGACGGTGTTCGCGGTAATGGTTATTTCAAAGAGTTCTCTATTTACGAAATAGAAAACATTTTCCGTGTTTCTATACAATTATAAGAACACGCGTGGGAGTTTGGGAGAACAGGAAATAAACAGTGTTAAGGTGTTTTAAAAATGAAAATTCGCGATTTAGATCCGCATTTTTGTGCAAGTATTACTTGTTGAAGAAGCATTTTATTTATGTAAAACAACACTAGTTACGCAACTGCCGTTTCTAAGGCAACAATGACGTTTCAATATGGCGGGGTTTTTGCCTTTAAAATAATTTAACTCGCTAACGACATCGATAATCGACCGCCAACTTTTATTTCATAAAATGATTTCCTCAACTTTTTTGGCAATTTAAAAAAATCTGTCCTGCCAAAAAATTTTCAAATTGCATAAATCATTAGTCATAATTAAATTTTTTGGCTTAACAATTTTATTAATTATTCATATCAAACTTTCCTCCTATATGAATGAACATTTGCTCAAACTAGTGTCCTGTGAAATTACAGACGGCCCAGTGTTGAAGCCCATTATATTAAAGATTAGATGTGCCAAACTGGTTTTGTAATACCTTCATTAATTTCAATAAAGTTTATTATTGTTAATACTATTATATGACGGAGAGAGTGAGACCTAAGCGCGCACGCTTCGAGCACTGAACCGTTTGACTTATAAATCGAGCACGGTGTATCGAGTATAAACCTGCTGAATAACCTAGAAAAGACAACGCATTTTATGAATACGATTGACAACAATAATGGCCAAGCACGAATCGTATTAAACTTTGATCCTCTTGTGGTTTGTATTCTGATGCCATAGTGTAGATCAAGTAACTATACGGTATTAATCAGATAATGTATATTACTAAGCAGCATTTCCCAAGCGTAAACTTCAGTTATAATGAGGCAGTATAACTAATTTTATTAAAAGTAAAATCATTACAATTGTTCAACACTTATCTGGTGTACAATATAAGACACATAAGGTATATAAGGTAGAGTCGAGATCGAGTGTGAGACGTCCCTTCGCCATCTCTTGCAGCCGAGCGAGTGAATTACTAATGAGCTTGTAAACACAAGCAAAACCCACATCTTTGCGCTCATTTTGACATTCCCAAATCGCCATCAATAAGCATGAATTTGCTATCAAAATGCGCCAAATTTCACGAAGACTTCAAATCAGGCGGTAACTGGAATCAAAGACCTGCGCAGAAGGTCCTAGTGCCAGTTTTCTTCACCAGACACCACGCGCGAGGCGAATTTCCTATACAAATTCTAACAAACAGCCCACAATCAAACGAAAAGTGACATTCGAATTAAGGATTCTTTCCCAATAAAAGTACATTCAAAAGGCGTCTAAAGACTTATTCTTTCCTATACCGAGGGTAACTGAACACCAATATAATCGTAGAGCAAACGTAAGCGAAAAAACATCAAATTTTGGGGTGATTTGTATAGGGAAAAGTTGGAAATATGATACGCGCAATACGATATGACTTTTTGTTAACGCAGTTTGATATGATTAGCATGACAAAATTACTGGATGCTGATTGGTTGAGAGGAGTACAATTATTTTATTAATTGTACTGCAGTACAATTAATGATTTTCCAAACACAAACAAAATGGCGAAAAGGTTTTAATATTTTAAACACAAATGTGAAATGAAATTGCACCTAAGAGGAACTAGATGAAAATACGAACAAAAGCACCAAATTTTGGTTGAAAGTATGGCAGGACTGGGTTTTGGCGAGAGAATATGATGTTGCCGGCATTGATAAGTATCCAATTTTGTCATGCTAATAATAAACAAGTAATCATGCGATGTTGCTCGTACAATTAGGGATTAATAGTACTCGTGATGTTTGGAAATTTGACAAATTGGACTTGACCCGGAGTTTCCAAACATCACTCGTACTACTAATCCCTAATTGTACTCGCCATCGCATGATTACCTATACAAATTCAAGATAATTGTATTTACCAAGGGAAATTGTTTCTTGAAATAAAATTTGCGGTTTACCGATGTTGTTTTCGAGTCAAAATATCCGCCATATTGAAACGCCATTGTTGCCATGGCAACATAAGTTCCGTAACTTTTATGCAAACATTCCAACTTTTTAGAGGTTGTTTTACATAAGTAAGGCACTCTTTGTTATTCAGTAAGTAAGAATTGTCCACGAATACGGATCTAAATCGTAAATTTTACATTTTTGAAAAACTGTATCAAGCATAAAATTGTCTTGTTTACGCTTTAAAATAAGCTGCGAAAGGGGAAATTTCCAGTGTTTTCATACAGTAATAGAAACACGCCATTCGACCAATCGACGCTCGCGTGCTATAAATGTTACATTATAAATACAGCTTGAAAAGGAAGTTCATTTTATCGTAGTCCAATTGCTGTTCCATTTGCCTCGACCCAACGATCACTGGATGTATAACAACCACCTGCGCTGTAATACACCTCAGTTAGGTATAAAAAATTACTAGGTATTCTTTCTGTTGAAACCATTCCAGTGTTCCTCCAATCTACCGCGACCCCTTGTGTTTCGAACACCAGGTTAGGGTGAAACGTACTCGGCGTCTGTTCACGATGATTGGGAAAGAAAGCAAAGTAACTTCTGATGGGGAAATTGCGATTATTATATTTCACTTCCATATTGTTGGATAGGAATCCGTTGGTGTAAATTGATGTGCTCAGATAAAGATAGTCTCCCATGAACGAATTTTTAGGGATGTTGGAAGTCATATCATGGCCAGGCTCTAATAATAAAGAAAATTAGATTACTAAGCCGAACGTTTTGTGTAGAAGCTTGTGAGAATCGGAATTTCTACCAATACACAATGATTCATAATCCAAAATTCGCGTTTCCCCTATCACAAGCTACTATCGTCCCATTACCACTTCTATTGGCATTACAACGACTACCATCAATACTATGGTATTATCATGGATAATAAAAACAATGGATGTGAATTAAACTCCTTATTGTGCACATGATGTTTTCAACGTGCTGATGGCGTTCCAATCTTGTTGAAAATTATGACTTCACTCAGTGGCGGAAATCTTGGTGGGGCGGGAGGACGGCCGCCCCCCCCCCCCCCCCTTCACAGAAAATTGACGAATTTTCGGATAATTTGCCACTGACTTCAGTAAATCTAAAATAAGTCCGTACTTGTAATGACGTAATAGTTACATCATGCTTTAGGAGCATGCGCACTTGTAAAGATAGAGGCGACACATGTGTTTATGCATCGAAGGAGTACTATATTACATTTGGCGACGAGGACAAAAATAATAATAAAATATGGCAAAAGCCATACCCGATTTCGAACCATTTATAGTTTATGAGAACGACACTTCGAGCTCTTCTATTGCCACTCGCTGGAAAAAATGGTTGCAACGTTTTAACAATCTTATGATCGCTATGGATATATCGGCAAAGAAACGGAAACGTGCTTTACTTATACACTTGGCT
The DNA here is from genome assembly GCA_902702795.2 of Paramuricea clavata. Lineage (NCBI taxonomy): Eukaryota > Metazoa > Cnidaria > Anthozoa > Malacalcyonacea > Plexauridae > Paramuricea > Paramuricea clavata. Next base: position 7,549 of record CACRXK020002256.1, read on the forward strand.
GGATCACAAGTTTACGATATCTTTGACACATTTACCGCCGAACAGAAAGGTTCTGAAGATGATTTTGACACAGCTGTGAAATCACTTACAACTTATTTCGAGCCTAAAAAGAATACGGAGTATGAAATCTACAAATTTCGCCAAGCTAGCCAACGCCATGACGAAAAGCTCGATTCTTTCCACACTCGCCTTCGACATCTTGCTTCCACGTGTGAATTTAAGGGCCCACAGTAATTGGTGTAAACTGTTGTGGTGACCCTGCCTCTTTTTATGACTCGTGTATATGAATTGTTGTGCTTGTATTGTGTACGTTTTTTGTCAAGGCGAAGCTAAATAAATAAATAAATAAATAAATAAATAAATAAAAATAAAAATTTGCAGACATGGATCGCGAAATTAAAACACCAGTTGTCCAAACGTGCACGTCCCAACAGCTTCGACGAAAAGCCCTTCGTACTGAAATGACTCTCCAACAACTTTTAGATCAAGGCCGAGCTTACGAACTATCACACCAACAAGCTCAGGAAATGGAAAATAACAACACAGAATCAGTCAACCAGATGAAAACTGCTCCAACACGAAATTACTTTTCGAAGAACTTCAACTCACAACGTCAACGACAAAAACAAGAATCAACGAAACTATGTTATTTTTGCAGCAAACCCTATCCTCATCCTGGCGTATGTCCAGCAAAAGGGAAAACGTGTCGACTTTGCGGGAAGTTGAATCACTTTGCCGTCACATGCCGTTCATCTCCACAAAAACAACAACATCGCCACCATGAAAGTGACAAATGTCAGACGGTTAAATATGTAAACGAAGAAAACGCAAGTGACATTACCAGTAAACACCCCGAGTCGGATGAATATACGTTTATGGTGCAAGATGCAGACGAAAATACCAAACATCCAATGGTTAACTTACGGATTTAAGACCTGGCCAAAGTTAAATTTATTATTGACACTGGAGCGACAGTTAATTTACTCGAAGAAAAGGATTTTGAAGCCCTCAAACCGGAAATAAAATTGCAACACAGTTCTATCAACATCTACCCCTACAAGTCCGACAAACTCCTCCGTGTCCTTGGAAAGCTTACTGCTACTGTATACGTAGAATCGCGTAAACGAATTGATGCTGCCGAGTTTTTTGTCGTTAGCAACAACGGTCGCCTTGGAGGTTCTTTGTTATCCTACAATACTGCAAAGCATCTTGGTTTGATTGCAATTACTAACGCTGTGGACACTGCTAAGAACACAACTGTATCCTGCAATGTTGCAATACCTGAGGAATTATTCAATGGCGTTGGAAAATTAAAAGATCATAAGGTGAAGCTACATATTGACGAATCAATTCCGCCAGTTGCTCAAACCCATCGGCGGATACCATTCCATCTACGGAAACAGGTGGAGAAAAAGCTTGAAGAAATGGAAAAGGATGACATCATTGAGAAAACAGAAGGTCCAACGCCCTGAGTTTCCCCAATCGTTGTTGTGTCGAAACCCAAAAGTCCAAACGATGTTAGATGTGTGGATATGCGAGCTGTCAACAAGGCAATCCAGCGAGAACGTCACATAACCCCCACCATAGATGACGTCATAGCATATCTAAATGACGCTAAAGTATTTCCAAAGCTTGACCTCAATCAAGGTTATCACCAACTTGAACTCTCAGAAGAATCACGCTACGTTACCACGTTTAGCACCCATGTCGGCCTGAGGAGATATCAGCGCCTTAATTTCGGAGTAACCTCTGCAGCTGAAATTTTCCAAAATACTATTCGAGAAACACTTGAAGGTCTCAACGGCTGTATTACATCAGTGATGACATCTTAGTCTATGGATCCAGCCAAGAAGAACATGACAAGAACCTTAAATCAGTGTTGGAACGTCTTCAGTCTCGTAACCTAACATTAAATAAGCTGAAGTGTGAATTCAACAAAACCAGCATTGAATATTTTGGATATGTATTCTCATCGCAGAGCATTTCACCTGACCCTCGCAAAGTGGAAGCTATACGCAACTCCCAACCTCCATCCAATCCAAACGAAGTCCGAAGTTTTCTAGGTATGGCCAACTTTTGTGCCCGATTCATCCCAAACCTTGCGACACTAGCTAAACCATTACGAGACCTGACAAAACAGCATGTCAAGTGGAAATGGACCAGTACTAAAAACATGCTATGGACAGTATCAAATCCCTCGCACAAAATTGAAGTTCTTTTAGATGCAAGTCCAGTTGGTCTTGGTGCTATACTTGTCCAATATACTACCACTAGAAATCACAGTGCTTCGCCACGTATTTGTCAGTTATGCCAGTCGGGTATTAACTCCTGTAGAGACTCGCTATTCACAAATTGAGCGAGAAGCTCTGGCTATTGTCTGGTCATGTCATAAATTTCATCTATATTTATATGGTACCCAACTCTCTGTTATTACTGATCACAAGCCACTGGAACGTCTTTTCAACGACCCACAAAGCAAACCACCTGCTCGTATTGAACGATGGTTATTAAAGGTACAACCATATCGTTTCAATGTTCAGTATCAACCCGGTTCTGACAATCCAGCCGACTTTATTTTTCGCCATCCGTTGCCATCATCACCTACCAGCCGTGAGGAGAGATGCGCTGAAGAATATGTTAATTTCGTTTCAATGCATGCTGTTCCCAAGGCCCTTACACTGCAAGAAATCAAAGAAGCCACAAAATCCGATACCACACTTTAAGCTGTCATTCAAGCAGTTCAAACCAAACAGTGGCATAATGCGAAACTCCAACCTGGTGTTGATCGCAAGTCGGTAGAATGTTTTTTTCACATCCAAAGAGAACTGTCAGTTAACAGTGATCAAAGTCTCCTCGTACGTGGTACCCATATAGTCATACCAAGAAAACTTCAAAACCATGTGATAGACCTCGCACACGAAGGCCATCAAGGCATATCACGGACAAAACAACTCTTGCGTGAGAAGGTCTGGCTTCCGACCATTGATAAACAAGTGGAAGAAAATTAGCTGCTGCTTAGCTTGCCAAGTCACAACAAACACAAGCAACATTGAACCATTACGTATGCCTGAAGCTGGCAAGAATCCATGGGAAAGTGTATCAATTCATTTTTGCGGCCCGTTTCCCAGTGGTGAGTACTTACTTGTATTGATTGATGACTACTCACAATATCCCGAAGTAGACATTATTAGAACAGTAGCCCATACAACTGTTATTCCCTGTCTTGACAAAATCTTTGCTACTCACGGAATTCCCAGAACGGTTAAATCGGACAATGGCGCCCCATTTAATAGTACAGAATTCAAACAGTTTGCTAATTATCTTGGTTTCCAACATCAGCGTATAACGCCCTATTGGCCTCAGGAAAACGGAGAAGCCGAACGATTTATGAGAACGTTAAAGAAAACAGCTAGAACTGCCAAAGTTGAAGGCAGGTCTTGGAAACAAAACTTGTTTACCTTCCTCAGAAACTACCGAGCTACGCCCCATAGTGTAACCCACCAAGCTCCTGCAACCTTACTATCCAATCGTGCCATGAATGTCAAGTTACCCCAGTCACAAACTGTAGCACCAGCTGACCCAAACCATCAACAAGCACTTGATGCATCATGTAAGTCAAGACAAAAGGACAAGGTCCACTTTGACAAACGAAACAAAGCCAAATCTTCTGAATTCAAAGTCGGTGATGCAGTTCTACTGAGAAACTCAAAGAAAGGTAAATTGCAGACCTCTTATGAACATCAGAAATACCAAATTTTTAAGAGAAAAGGATCGATGATTACAGCGTCAAATGACAATCGCCAAGTCACTCGGAACTCATCACATTTTAAAAAGTTTAAAGAAAAGAAAGGTGAAACAGATAACCCAGGAGATAAAGAAGAACAGCCGAGCAAGCAGAACACCAATGAACGCCCGAAAAGGAAAACAAAACCACCAGCCTACTTTGGCTATAAACAGTCAGATAAGTAAAACATTTATAATGAACTTTAATTGTCTAAGAAGTCATCGTAAATGAACTTTAAAATAAGACATTATAGGAACTTTCAGGTTGATATTAGTTAATCACAAACAGTTATAGTGAATGCAAAAAAACTAAAGGTTTCAAAGGATGTAATGACGTAATAGTTACATCATGCTTTAGGAGCATGCGCACTTGTAAAGATAGAGGCGACACATGTGTTTATGCATCGAAGGAGTACTATATTACAGTACTGCTGAACATTTTAGCGAAAAAGACGCAATAATTCAACGGTTTTCACATATCTAAATATTGTTGAACATTTCCAGGAACATTTCAAGCATTAGACGCGGCACAAATTTCAATTATATCAACAGCGGTTTTTGTGAAAACATAACTAAAAGAAAGACGAGCGACATTTACCTCGAATACTTTACCATGGCACAGGCCGGCAGGTGTAAAAGACAGGGAAACTATTTTTAATCCCCGAGCCAACGGCGCGGAGCGCCGTTCCGGGCGTAAGCCCGGGACGAAGGCACTAATTCCTCCCGGCTATTTACACCCGGGGAAAGGAACACACTAGCGAAGTCTAAAGTTCATCAAATATCGCGGGCGCATGGTGTATGGGTGGTCATCTCAATGATCTCAAAATACGGCTGTTCGCCAGGAGTGAAGGAGGCAAAAATATTAAAAAAAACATGTAAGGAAGCTTCGGAAATCGTTTTACATAACAAATTGTAAAATCTTTTTACAATTTTTAAACGTAAACATTAAGAATTAATTTAGTATAAGAAATCCTAAAGTATAAGGCAAGTTTGTTTCAATTGTTTATGTATGACTTTGCATCTAATATTATAGACTTTGTTTTGTTGTTTAATAAAGTCTTGCTATACATTGTATGCGAAAGTTTATTAGTTAAATTAACGTTTGTAGAAGTTCATGATAAAATGGAAAGCAAATTATTTTCATTAGCGTCCTGTATGAATTAAATATATATTTCATTTCAAAGTGCGAGTAATAAGTTGAAGCTCGAGTAGCCTGCGTAGCAGGCGTTTAGCTGCATGACGGCGCTCTTTCTTCTACCGCCCGCACTAAACGCCTACTACGCAGGCTAAAGCTCGAGTTGAAGAGTTTATCGGCAAAAAGCAGTAAATTTCAATTCACATTTAAAAACGTTTTACGAAGAGTTTCGTGTTGAATTTTACATTAAAATAAAGCCCATATAGAAAGCAAAATAATATACCTACTTTATATATTTTAGAAATTGATAGGTCTGTATTTAAAAGTGTTCAAGTTTCATTTATTTTTTGCAGTTTGGTACAAAAAAATAAAAGAAAACAATTAACGTGTTGCTATGGCTAACATGATTACATGGCGTGAGCAACGCGAGCCTGCGTTCAGTGTCGGCGTAATACTTCATGTTGAAACAATGTTTGGAAAATATTGGCCAGGGTTTTTTGCATGCATGTATTTCTAACCTCAATATAGATACTTGAATGCGAAAAATATAGGTAAATGGGAGAAAAACGCAGTAAACTTCGGCATGTAGTCACAGAATACTACACAGAAGTCCATCTCCATTGTTTTTTGCGTAAGCTCTATTCGTCATGATTCGTCACTCAGCAAGTACCGTAAACAGAAGCATTCCCACACCAGGAAATACTAAAAATGGCGTATGTCCAGGGGGGTGACTGCTTCTGTTTACGGTACTTGCTGAGTGACGAATCATGACGAATAGAGCTTACGCTAAAAACAATGGAGATGGACTTCTGTGTAGTATTCTGTGATGTAGTAAAACACTGACTACCGGAACACTGGAACACCACCGGAACACCACCGGAACACCACCGGAACACCACCGGAACACCGGAACACCACCTAACCCTAACCCCAACCCTAACCCCAACCCTAACCCCCAACCCTAACCCCCAACCCTAACCCTAACCCCCAACCCTAACCCCAAACAAAATGGTGGTGTTCCGGTGGTGTTCCGGTGTTTCGGTAGTCAGTGTTTTACTACATGCCGTAAACTTCTGTCTTTACTGTATTGGTTATATTCGTGACATCACGAATTTCAAACAGGTCACATCTGCCCAGGGGCGCCGGAAGCAATTTGAAGCGGCGGGGGAAACCATTTTAAAAGGGCACTTGCTTCTGAATCTTTCTTTTTTTCTGGGCAGCAATATTTGTTAAAAATTTACTGTTGCATGGATACACGATTACTTGTGGCTATTATGGGTTGGCAAACTTCGACATTAATTTTGAACAACTTTATTCCTTGTACCATGCTAAGGGCGGAAAATATAATTAACAAACGGATGTATAATTATTGTCTGATTTAGTATTAATTTAACTACAACTGGTTAAAAATTAAGCAAAGATTGCTTAAACATTAATTGCTTAGAAATAGTTATAAATTCCCATTGCTGTGAATAACGCACAAATTTCAAACTGCAGTTCCGGTAAAAAGGGCAACTTATTGCCCCCGTGCTGCCCCCACACTGCTTGGGCAACAGGGGCAGTTGCTCCCGCTGCCCCCGTGGTTACGGCGCTTCTGCATCTGCCACAGAATACTATACACAGAAACCTATCACCATTGTTTTTTGCGTAAGCTCTATTCGTCATGATTCGTCACTCTTCAAGTACCATAAACAGAAGCAGCCCCCCCAAAAATACTCAAAATGGCGCACGTCCAGGAGGGTGACTGCGTCTGTTTACGGTACTTGATGAGTGACGAATCATGACGATTAATGCTTACGCAAAAACTACAAAAATGGATTTCTGTGTATTATTCTGTGCATCTGCTAACATGAACAGTTTCCTATTCATTTTTAAATATCCGTGGTATCATCATCACCCTTTATCCATTCACTCGCTTGTTTTATCGTCACCAACTACAAATTAATAGTTCACCACCTAATTATCACTCTCATTACTGAATTCTTATTATATTTATTTCTATAACAATATTTACTTTGACAATTATTATAATAACTGAACACAATCTAGCGATGTCAATATTCTTTCAAATCTCTTACGTTGAATCATTCCTGATAGTCGAAATAGTTCGCAGCGATCTCCTACTATAATTACCATCATAACACTAATTCCATGGTAATTTTCAACCATCACCACCACAATCCTTATAACATAAAAATGGGTCCAATGTAAACTACTGGGACACCGGTAATTTGTGTTACCCAATTAAAGTGTTTGTTATTATTTTAATTATCAACACTGATCTTACAAACTTTTACTGCCACTACCATCACAACCACCATCACCGTTATACCATTAAAATGGACACAAGGTAAACTACAGGGAACATATAATTTTCTTTGCGCAAGTAAAGTGTTTGTTATTACTTAGGGACACTTACAAACGTATACTGCCACTATAACGGCCATCACGAAGCACTACCCTTTTTCCACACCCCTATAGCAACCTATTTTTAATTCCAAATCGCTTGTCAGCACCAACTAACATCATTAGCAATGTAGCTTTCATAATCATATTTACACAAACTAACCTGTGTGTGTATTCTGCAAGACTACTAAAGGCGTTTGCGATTTCTCTTCCAGTTGTCGGATGTGGGTGTAGGTCTGACTTCCATCTTTCTTTTGAATGTACAGAAGAACTTCAGAATGGTTTGTGAAAAGTTGCGATACAAGTTTGGGTAGGGTTCCTTTCTTGACAGCCGACTTGGGGATAAAGGTGAAGCCTCCACCATAAAGAACCATTTCACAGAACACTGTCACCATTTTGTTGTCAACAGATATATCATAAAGTCCACTTGTAGCCCCTGCTGATTTTGTCAGAATATCTTTGCAGGAGATGGGTGGTAAGGAGGCTGGTGGCAAGGGTTTCTAAAATGGAGGATTTTTCGAACTTTAAAAATATTTACCGTAAATTCTATAAGGTTCCCCCATCCGAGTAAGCTCTCATTGATGCATGGACTCTATCGTTCCCGGATTATGATGGAAATGGTGCAGCTGTGGAAAAGCTTTAGAGGAGGTGCAACGGTTTATCTCAGAGGAGACGGGGTATTATACGAGAGAATGCGTTTCAGCACAAACAACTCGAAAGCACAAATTCCATGGAAATTCCACGGAACTCTCATGGGAGTAAAAATGAATTCATAAAGAAGCAAGAACAGCACCAACAGAAAAAAATGCAACGTTTTCATAGGCTTTTCGTAGGATTTGTACTCGGTAAAATTTTTCCGAAATTTTACCATAAATGCAACAAATAGGGAACTTTTCATACATGAACTCAAATGAAGAATACCGTTTGTCATTTCCGTGCGCAAGCCACTTTTATAAGAGCAAAAGTTGACCACCCACCTGGATAGCAAAATTTACTATTTTCAAATTTTTTTATATTTTCCATAATTTAAGAACTCAAGCAATCCAAACATACAAAAAATTACATTTCATGAACAGAATTGTGGAATTGAGAGCAATTTCAAAATTGTCTTACTTGTTTTGATACACCCTGTATATATATATATATATATATATATATATATATATATATATATATATATATATATATATATATATATATATATATATATATATATATTTAAATATTTAAATATATATATTTACATATATATATATATATATATATATACGATCGACATATCAACAGTGTTTAGTTTAATTTTTAAAACGCGAGTTAATTAAACATGTGGCATCCAGTTCGTTGTCTTTCATTAATAAAATTAGCGTGTGGGAAAAATTAGATTAGCTACAAGTACGTGGATATATATCACCCTTGCTTACCTGAGTAGCTATATTTATTAATGTTCCAAAAATGATTAAATTCGAGTTCCCTCTGAATTAATGGTCATGGGATTCTTGACTGAAAAACTTTTTCCATTATCGATCGCTATATATACGTGCTCCGAAACGTAGACTAAAAATGACGCCATGCACAACTCTCAATTCTCTCATGGATTCTGTTTTCTCCTCAGCTCCATGCAGCTCTATAGTTATAGTTTAAATATTAAGAGGTTTTCATGATCACCTAAACATATCTCGGCATGGATAACCAAAATTTCCGTAAATAAAACCCCACTGGTTTGAGACGGAGTGACAATGCCCGATATATGATTCATATCAATGTCTGGTTTATATAAGTAGATGAAAAACACGTTCACTATAACCATAACCATTAACATTTATAACACACATGCATGCTATTCCTTTTATCAGTAATTACATCAGTATCGAATAAAGCTCGTATTTTTCATACCTTTTTGACTATATAAAGGTGGTTGAACTCAGGGTTATGCAGAATTCCACCTGCATCAGATGTCTCTTGCAATGTTTCACTGTTGAGCTCACATAAACCTTTACCGATTCCAGACGTTTTATAATTTACTGACATGCCAATCTCGTTCCCCAAGCCTGCGATCCTCGGGAAGGAATCGAAGGCTCTGGGATAATCCGTTACCGGAAGCCAAGAATCATGGCTAAGATTGAACTACGCATTCCATATCAATGGCCAATCAGATTCCTCCCTGAAACGGATTATCCCAGAGCCTTCGGTTCCTTCCCGAGGATCGCAGGCTCGGGGAACGAGATTGCTGACATGCATGATCCAACTCGAACGCAATGCCTGCCACATTCTGATTCGGTTTCTGCCTGTTTTGTTTTGATGACATGATTCGCTAAGTAAGCGTGCTTCTTTTTGCGAATGATAGCTTGCTCAATCGAGCAATCGCCGGGTTGTGCTATTTGCGAGACGAAAATTAACGCACAAATGCTTAATAACACAGCCATGGTGAGACTAATGATACAAGCTTGCCTTTGGAGGCCCGTTTTATATACGTCGAATTTTGGTCGTGTCGAATGCAATTAAGACATTGATAATGAGATGATAAAGCTTATCAAGCTTCATTATCTATTGTTTGAATTTCATTCGACGCGACCGAAATTCGACAAATAAAACAGGCCTTAACATCAGCAGTTATATATGAAAGGCATGGATAGTTTGGAAAATGGTTAGGAAACAGTTGCATGACGCCAGCGGATGTTTGAAAATCGATGCCACGAATATTCTTCGGTGCCTCAAATGTAAACTTGTCAAATAATGAATACTCATTATTCCCCTTTACATGATTTTAAACAGTTGCATGTCTTAGTCTTTAGGTCACATATATAAACCTTTACCGATTCTAGAAGCTTTGTAATTTACTGATGCACATGATCCATCTCCAACGCAATTTATACACATTCTATCTCGCTTTTTGCTTGATTTGTTCCAATGACTTGATTCGCTAATTAAATATTTGCGAAAGATGGCTTGCAAGCGTAATCGAGCATTCGCTTAGTTTGCTTTTTGCAATACAAAAATTAACGCACAAAAAAGAAATAAAACCATCATTCCGAGTTTTGCACTGGCGAACTGCATTAGCCTGTTTCCAGCGAACAGTGCTATAATCTGCCCTGCTAATCAATTTGCGCCTAGCTATACAGTCTGCATTTGCTTGGGCATTAAATTACCAATTTTTATGCAAATTGATCGGATTTGGGGTAAAAATTTTTGAAAATATATGCATCATATCATTCATATGTTATATGGGTCCTTTTATGAGAGCCAAAATATGTTGTCACCTATAAACAGGCAGTTGCTATATTGGTCACAAACGACTCGTTATAAACAGTGATAAGGCGGCTCTTTATTAAATTAAGATATTTGCGCTACATCAGTGTTAATTGGCGCGCGCTATAACGGTTAAAAACATCGAGCTAAACAGTTAGCTTCATCCCTTGTTCTGAAATAATTGAATGGATTTGCGCGTAGAAATAATTAGACTTTGATCAGCAAAATTCGAATACATAATAATATACTATAACAAACATGGCGACCGAGAACTTTACAAAAACGATTGTAAGATTTGAATGCCGGCTCCCAACGGAAGTGAAATTATTTTATTTACTTTATTTTAGCGCAAAATTTATCCCTCAGCAAATGCTGTTTTACACAAAGTACTGTTTTCATATATTCACAAATTAAGCGAAATCTATACACTATAAACACTATAATTATTTACACTATTTAAAGGGTCGGAGCTTTAACTCTCGACTTAAAAATTAAAATCATTTTCATTTAAAGGGAATATGCGACGAACAGCTGCATGTCTGCTCAGCGCATGCACAGTACTATAACCTGCTCTGCCAGTCAGTTAACAGCTAGAATCCATCGGTCATAGCTCGTGTTCAGCGCACAGTTCTGCTATGCTTGTCAATTAATTATAACGGTTACAGATTCAATAAGCTTTGCAGGAGAAAAACAGCGAAATTCATACTATGGAATTTTCGATTTCAACACTAAACCCGTGGTATATATTTGTACTATGTATATACATACTATTTCCATATTGTACACAGCAAAAACTCATTTTCTTATTAAGAAAAAAATTTCTTAATTTAAGAAAAAAATCTTAAAATCAAAGAAAATAATTTTCTTAGTAAGAAAAAATTTTCTTGAAATAAGAAATTTTTGAATCCCAATATATCTTTTTCTTAAAATAAGAAAACATTTTCTTGATACGAAAACATTTTCTTAAAATAAGAAAATTTTTCTTATAATTTCTTAGTTATCGCGAAAGCATTTTCTTAAGAAAATACGATTTTCTTACTTTAAGAATATGTTCGTAAGACAAGAAATGAAATTCTTAAAATACAAAATTATAAAATAGTAAGACATTACTTAAATTTTCGAAGCAAGAAAATGTAAAATGCTAGTGTTATAGGACAACTTATATCTTAACAAGACTTAGAATAACGTAGCTATATCTTATTTCGTCAGGTAAATTTGTAGTTTTTATTTCGAATTGAAGAGACTATATGATCAAACACTAAATGGCCGGCAGTACATTGACTATATAATTAAAGTCGATCCCCAATCCCAAACCCTTCTCTAACCCTAACCCCTAACCCTAACCTTTTGAGAGTTAGACCGGCTGCCGGTAATATAGTCACTTTGTTTTTATTTCGTTTCCAAAATTTGAGCTGGTTTCAGTTTTATTGAATCGCTGAATCCAAGCTTTATCCAAGCATAGATGATCCAAGCAGGAATAGTTCGCCATAGTTCGCGTATTCACTAAACGCCTGGTACCTAGTTTACCTTTTAGAACGCGGAGCATCACGGGATAGCGTCGTTTTACATTTTTGTGAAAATTTTTATAATAATTATGGAATTCACAGCACATTCATGGCAATTTAAATGGCAAATAACGATGTGAAAAGCATCAGAAAGTCCTTAAAATGTTGTTCAGATACCACAGGTAAGAATAATTGTATATTTGACTTGTTATTTAAACATATTCATTGCGAAATAATGTAGTGATTATGACTGTTTACTTGAGCGAAGTGTGAAAATATTCCATTGAATGTTTTAATTTGCCGCGTTCGTTTTGCATATAAAACATGCAAATGTTGCATTCAGGCAAGGGACAGAAGATTAAAATATAAATTCAAATCTATTGTTGTGAATTCCATACCAATTTACGCACTAATATTAACAATTTGACAATATTAAATTGCCTTTGACATTGGCACTTTGCTAGACCTCTGTCAAGACTCAAGGCTATATAGTGTTAGTATAAATTTCCAGGTGACTACTGATTTTTCTGCATTCTGATTGGTCAAGATTCACTGTCTCTGAAGTGATAGTCACTGGTCAGTGACTATAGCTTTTTTTTCAAAATGGCTGCTCGTTTTGCCGTAGTAACAGAGGAGAAAATTGCCAAAATTAAAGAAGATAGCATTCTGAAAAAAACAAACAAGCTACAAAATATGGTTTAAAAATATTTCAAGGTAAAATATTAAACTTTACGTGCTTTTATTTGGAAAAAAACTAGCTTAGTCGCAACGCGACACAGAGCCATGTCTGGGATTTAAATTTTGTAAACAAACTATTTATAGTGAAAATAAATTTATTTGAAGTGAATTTTTATAAAGTTGTGTGGATTGTTGTTTGTAAACACCTGGAAATTTATACTAAAACAATTAGTCGCCTCAGGCTCGGTGATTACAAGCCTATATTCATTTCGCCTTCGGCTCAGTGAATATAGGCTTGTAATCACCTCGCCTTCGGCGACTAATTGTTAAATATGAAATAAGATATACATACGGATGTTTTTGAAGATCTGTTAGCATTTTAATACTTGAATAAGGATTGGAATTACACTATTTCAGGAGAATGACAGCATTTAATCTGATATTTTCAGTGTATAGATAGCTGAATAACTGAATTGCATCCTACTCTATTGTTTACTCTGTCTAATGCCAGAGGATTTTCCTACTTGCCTTGCCGGATAACTTGGCTACTGTAGCGAAATTCATACTATGGAATTTTCGATTTCAACACTAAACCCGTAGTATATATTCATACTATGTATATCCATACTATTTCCATATTGTATCCATAACGTGGAAATTGCAATCAGAAGACAGTTGGATTTCCCTACTATTTTAAGCTAAGGTTCATATGCATACTATTTCTATAGTAAAGGTTTTGAAAAAAATTTCCAGTGCTATAGCCTGCGTTTGGGTATTTCCATATCATTTTTTATGCAATATGTGATTGGTTTTTGGGTGAATTCTTGTTTAAATATGCATCATATGTTGTGGATCCTCTTATGCGGGACTTATAAACAGACAGCGGCTAAATTGGTCAAGAACGATTCGTATATAAACAGTGAATTTGTGATAAGGCGGCTTGTTTGGCACACTTGCACGCGCTACATCAGTGTTAATTAGGGCGCGCTAAACGGTGAAAAACATCTGTAGCTATAAACACTTAGTTTTATCACTTGTTGTGAAGTAATTGAATCGATTGCCTTCGGAATTTAGACTTTAATTTAATCAACAAAATTCGGAATACATAAAAATAATAACAAAAAAGCGGCCGACAACTTTACAAAAACAAATGTGGACAACTTGAGTGGGGGCTCCTGACACAGGTAACCGAAATTATTAATGTCACTATTAAGCTAGGTTATGAATAAGTAAGTATAAATCAAAGTTCGCCAGCAGACTTCAGCTAAATAATGCGGCATCCACACCATCGTTTAAATATTACGTCTATTCGACATTATAACTCTAATGTAATTGATGCAATTATTTAAAACATCCCTCGAATCAAGTTGTTATGCATAATAGTCTTAAAAATCTTTAACGTGTTTTTTCTTTTTTCTTTTCTATTTACCAATGACTTGAAATTCAAAATCTAGATTCTTCAGTGCAAATGTGGATTCTAGATTCTTGTAAATGTAGCGTCTTGAAAATATAGAGTCTCCAAAATGCAGAATTTTGATAACATACAGAGTCTATGATTTTATAATAAATTCGAAATATCACTACATTCGAATAAAAATTAAAATCGCACGTAATTTTAACTTTTTTGAACCCCCAAGGATGCTGAGCTCGTGGCAGCTTTTCGAATACTGTAGGTTTATGGACTAATATTGTCTTCACCAGTTTTAAGTCTGTTAAAATAACCTGCCATACATAATAGAAAGAAAAAACACGCGCCTTTCTACCAGTGCCTACGCCCACACTGTGGGTAAAATTGCGGTGCGAATCTCCACCCTATAATACTAATAGGCCATGGGTTCTGACGAGCAGGTTGGTGCCTCATTGATTGCAGTTCACTACCATCATCCACTGTTCGCGACCATGTTCAATGCCCATCATGTGGCACAGAAACATGCCCGCCCATTCTTTGATGGCGTCTATCCATCCCCACTCATCCTAACACATCCCCACATATCCCTACTCAAAAGGTTCAGGGAAACCCACTGCTACTTGAATATATATATATATCCATTATAACCATTGCTCCATCGTCGTTCATGCGCCCATGGAGTTTGTAGAATTTTAGTTATATTTGCTTCGAAGTTTGTCGATACTATTTTAGGGTTACGATTTGTCTAATCAAGCAACTTCTTGCGATTGAAAACGATTTTGACATTACAATTACCGTAATTTAGAGATCGAGTTTAATTTAATTTAATCTAATTTAATTTAATTTAATTTAATTTAATTTAAGGGTGTGGTGAAGCTTTTTCTTGACCATACATATAAATGCATACAGATGTCTTTCTTTTATAAGCATTGTATTGTTTAACAAGACGAATATAATTTGTAAAACGTCACGGTATTTTCGAGAAGAAAGTTAACACCTAAAAGAGATATTTTGTAATAAACACGAAACCCGAAAAACTACTTTCTTCAACGAATGAATTTTTTCAACGCGAGTCATCAGCTGTCTCTGTAATTGGAATGAAGATATACAGGTCCATTGGAAGCTGGATAACTAGCCTCTATCCCCTCTCCTCCTACACGCAAATTATTTCGTTATTCAGGATTCTACTTTTTGCATAATGTATGTCTTTCCTGCACAGGCAATTACAATCAACTTATCTTCAATGCGGCTATGAGCTAGGAGATAGTAAGCAATTGGATAAAATGTAATATATCTATACAGTGTACATGCAGCACTTTGGAAATTTTGCGGATCAAAAAGCGATTCCCTCCATGCATCAGGAAATTTTCTTGTTTATTTGCGATTCTATCGCTATCGTGCAATAGATTTTTTAGTTGTGTTTTTTAATATAGTAAAATATATTCCTAACTCCTCGTGATTCTTTGCCAGGCAAGTCCTCCGACTGCGACGATCCGGTATCAAGCCATTAATTGAGTTTATTAAATTAAAATATAATATTTTTTACTAGTTGTTGTTCCAGTCTCCCTCAAAAACTTTCTATCCGAGGCACAGTACCAGGGGCGGGGTAGGGGTAGAAGTAAAATTAGGTTAGCTAAGTCCCCTCCGACGGTCGGATCAAAGCAGAAATATGAAGATCCTTGATGGCTACATAGAAGGCAAAGCGAATAAAATTACTAACGTTGTAGTCAATGAAATATTTCTTGAGGAGCCTCAGCACCCGTCACAGTTTTGAAAGGGGGTGGGCGGTTAGATTGCCCTAAAATAGATAAAGTCCAAAATGACCTTGTTAAAAACGAGAGCCTCTTCAATCGCCAGGTCGTTCAATCCAATTAGGAGGAAATGTTACGTAGCATATTAAACATTAGCCTATAGTCCCAGGCCTTCCCTCGTGGCTGGTTCGGTTTCGATTCTGAGTCTGTGGAGAGGGCCTAGCATAATTCGTTAGGAATTTCAGTAAAAAAGTAAACTTATACCCGAGTTTACCAAAATACTTGCATAGAAGGGTTGAAACACCGGTCACATGATTTTTTTTAAATGCTTGTAGTTTACACCCGTTTTCAAAATTACGCGACCTCCCTGAAAAATACTCTTACTTCAAATGTCAGTTTTATGTCACAAAAACTGCTAAAAATAGCAAAGGCAAACAAACTGTCAAAAGACATTTTAAACCGTATTTAATACCAAAACTGAACAAAAATGAGTTAGATAACTTGGATATACAAACTAAAGCACAATACAAACCATCACAACAGAAATATGTGCCGTGAATAACTTTTAAAGTTTGAAAAATAACAATTTATCCTGGAATTTAGCTGTTAGTATAAAACAGGCGCGCTAGACTATAACGGTGATGTTATGATTTTGTTTGTGCTTAAATTTTGCAATAATTCTCACTAAAATATCTTGAAAATCATTGTAAGCCTATTTATATAAAGCATACAAAGCATATACATCGACCAGGAACCGCAAAACTCAAAGTTTAAACTTCGTGACCGAATGACATAAAACTGACATGTCAACTCTAGCATTTTCGTCCTTGGTCGCGTAATTTTGAAAACGGGTGTAAACGTTTCCACATATTTTGATTATTTTGCAACGTACTTAGCATTCTCTTAGATGATCGACTAAATAATAAAGAAATTAACATATATAGATAAACCTTTTCCTAAATGATTTTAATTAACAGCAAGCTTTCTTCGCAATTTTCGCGTTATCTCTACCAAGAGTAGCCTATCCAATCGTTGGCTCCGGTGTATATACTATAGTTTCAATATTAAGTAGCTCCTGTACCACAATTCAACAAACAATTAACAAAAGCTACAACTCCACTCATAGGCGTACGGGGCTGATGCTTTCGGGGTGGGGGTGGGGATGTGTGGGGGATGGCAGGCCACAGTTTGCCCGAATTTTTATGGAGAATTATAATCTGCCCGAATTTTAATTCTAGATTTTCCCAAGCATTTGCGCGAATTTCCACTTGTAATTGCACTTATATTATACCACGCTCAATTGTACTACGTAAACTAATTTAGTAATTATATTATTATTGAATCTATACATTAACGTTAGCTAATAAAACATTTCTTGCGACCGCATTTTAAATTCACAAGGGAATTCAGACTAACAAATGTTTCTAGCAGTAGCCAATCATAGCAAAGTTTTCGTCAGGAAAACTAATTGTGGAGAACTGACTAATATGCAAATTCGTGGCAAATTTGAAAATTTCTGCTCGGAGCTTCGAGGTGTCATTTTGACACGAAGTTTAGCAAATATGCATTTTAAACTAGTCCATAATTTCGCTTCTATGGAACGTTGTCGAAATAAAATGGCTATGCTGTGCAGATATAGACAGGTTAATATTAAATTTAGGTATATTTTAAACGTTTATGAGTTGTTTCTGTTAAGTTATATAAATATAACGACTGTTGTTGGAAACGCGCGGGGGACTATAAATTCATGAAATACTTTGCAACTTCTTCTTGTTTAAGAGCTTTATTCTCTTTTAGTCGCTTAGTTCTTCCTACTTTTCTAGCAATAATGTTCAGAAACACACCTGCTGTGATTTATATGATTCAGAGTTGTTTTACCTGCGTTTTCAGGGCAAGTATTTGACGAGAGAGATGACTAATTCAAGTCGCGGACCTGTCGAAGGCACGAAGCTCGCGGTAACGGTAAAGTCCATTAGTAGTCCAGCGGATATGCACAGATATTTGAGAAAATCATGCACTTTGTGAACAAAGCACAAAATTCAGAGGAACTGTATACTTTAACATGATAATGAATCTTAGACATGGAGGCATCACCAAAATTGATGCTGACGGCGTAAAATATAGGATTTCTTATATTCTCTGATTAATCTTTTATACAATTAAAAATTGTGAAGTTGCAGGTTCACATATAGCAAAAATGACAAGCGTCATTAGAAAGCTTACAAAAAACTGCATATAAGACATTTAAGCAGTTACTTTGATTTTCCAACTCGTCTGGAGTTATGAGCGGTTGAAAATATGTTTAGGGCTAGTGTCCAGGACTTTGGCGGGATTTTTGCCTATTTATCACGTTTTTATATAGCAATAACTGGAAAACCGCTTGGAAAATCAATCAGCCATTTAAAAGTCTTATATGTAGTTTTTGGTAAGCTTTCTAATCATGCAAGTCATTTTTGCTATATGTGAACCTGCAATTTCACAATTTTAAACAGTAATAGAGTTTCGATTCAATTTTTCTAATATAAATGTCTCGGCGAGTATTTACCCCCCTTTTAAATAAATGCCACCATTGAAATCCTCATAAAATAACCTTTCGAACGGGGGGTCAAGTGCCGTCAAAACATTACACAAAGCGAAACAATCATATATTTACTCACCGCTTGGCCAAAGATTCTAAATTTCATATCCACAAGATCTTGAATACCCTTTGAACTTTTCGTCATTTGCTAAACGGCTATACGTGTAAAATACTCTCTGTATTCAAGCGCTTTCGTGTAGAAAGTTTCGTATGTATACGCCGACTAGAAATATTTATTTTGAATTTTTCAAGATATCGGGTTTTACTCGCACTTGCGTACATTGCGCAATAATTGGCCAATAAGAAGCTCCTTTGGCCGGGATGACGTCAAACTCACGCGTGTAGGTGCAATTTGAATTGCGAATCCATTTCTGGCCTTTCCAGGGTCATACGATACAAACGCCGCATTGTTTTGACGGTTTTCGGTCGTACTTCCGGTTGGGATTAATTCACTTCGAGCTCACAGTCGGACAAGAAATGGAAATATATTGATAAAAGATACAGATTTGCAGATTTAGGATTGCAAATAACACTCCAAAAACACTATTTAATGGGGATTCGAACAAGACTATTACAAAGACGATATGTTCGATGGGGCCGAAGTTATTTTCGGCGAAAGGTATGGCTAGTCTATAATAATCTGTATTTTTGTTCAGACAATTGCATAATTTGATACAATATGATCGTTTTGACTTTCAAAGGCCCATAAATCGTTACAATACTAATAATGACTATAACTATCGTTTGGAACTAGTTGATATTTTATTTCTGAATCGAATGGTGGTATTTCTGTCTTCATAGCATGCACTGAACCGAAAGTATGAAATTTCGAGCCGTCGATCGCTCGCGATCGACGCGAATTGGGCCTGTCAGGAAAGATTAAACACAAGCGTGAAATGAAATTGCTGTGGAGGAACTAGATGAAAATACGAACAAAAGCACCAAATTTTGCTTGAACAAAAGAACTAAATGAAAATACAAACAAAAGCACCAAATTTTGGTTGAAAGTCTGGCAGGACTGGACTTTGGCGAGAGAATACGATATTTGGATGTCAAAATTTCCAAACGTCACTCGTACTATTAATCCCTAAATGCACTATTACCTATACGAATATTAGAAATTATGAGCGTCAATTGTATTTATGAATGTTGGTAATCTATCTGAATCACGCATATCTGGAGATAATGAGTTCCACAATTTAGCTCCATCATAACAGAAGCTTTTCTTAAGTTTTTCTTAAGGGTCAGTAAGGGGCTAATCGCACCCACCCTGTCAACATTCCATGTGGGAGGACCCGAAGAAAAAATTGGATTAATGTCAAATAAAGATTAGATTAGGGTTAGATTAAGATTAAGATTAGGGGTTAGAGGTTAGAGTTAGGGGTTAGGGCTCCACATGTGTCACGAATTTATTGTATTGATAACTTCGGACGTGTTTAACAATTTACTCATATAGTAAATTCAAAGGTGGAGCTCATGCTGATTCGCAAAGAGGTGAAAGGCGCTTGCTCTGACGATTTCACTACAGAGTACTTACATATAGAGGTGTCGCTTCTGCGGGAAAACCGTAAGGTAGTTTCTTAGCAAGTGCCCTGAATAGAGGCATTTACCCTCCCCCCAGAACATTAAATTTCAATATGCTTTCAGGGAGGTGACGGTCTCTCTTTAGGACACTTGCTGAAAAAATTAACCTGAAGTGAGACCTCTGTTTGTAAGTACTTTGTAATATCATCACCAAAACCCCTAAATGGTGGTGCCACGAGACGCCGCCGATTGCGCCACCGAAATCCCTTATAAAATGTAAAATATAATACTTTTGATTTAATATTTGAAGTCGTTTACACGGGGTGTGGTTGCTTAATTCTCATGATGTGCTGGACAACTAAGGTCTAAGTCATAGCAGTACGAGACAGAGGGGCGGGGGGGGGAGCCTGCAAGCCCCACCTGCTCCCCTTGGTGTAATGTATTTTGTCCTGAAATTAATGTTGAGATATTGATATTAATGTTTAGTCAGAGAAACTGAATAACAGATTGAAATTTGTTTCGGCGAATTGCATGCAATAGAGTGAGGAGTTTCAATGCATCTTAAAGAATGAAGCCTCAGAGATACTCGTATTTTCTATTTATCGTTTTAAGATTGATTTTATCTGCTCGCATCTGTGGAAGATGTGTTCCTTCCATTTACCTTCCATTCATCTATCAATAAACCCATGGTAATGGCGGGGAAAATTTTTGTCCTTAAACATTAAAACTGCATTGCACAACATGTTTTCATTAAACTAACCGCATTTGACCCCACGCTTTCCTACATACCTCTGATATTAATTTGGATCGAACATTGTAGTTTTACGACCTTTTTACATCTTATCAGATAACCGTACGTGTATGTGACAGTATGTCTTCCAACACCAAATTCTGATGGAGAGCTGACGCCACGTGGTTGCACGTCTTTGCTTTTGAGTATTGACCGGCTGCTAATACACCGCATATATGTAGGACTTGGTTCTATCCAATAGATTAAGGCCTTCCCTCCTTGGTCGACAAATGCCTCTATGATTCGGCCACAACTCATGCACGAAGCTGAAAATGAAACTGGAGTGAGCTAGCGTGGAATATGTGGTTTTTTGATCCGCAATTTTTAATCGGCTCGTATTTGGTCAAATGTGCTTGGAATGATACGAAAAAGATGTAATACAAAAGCTAAAACCCTAATTTTTAGCAATGTGGAAACATTAGATCAGTGTTCTTAATATTAAGAGGACACTAAAGTTGGTTTACTTTTTTTATACACTCTGTACAATACTACATTAATATAGGTCACAATCGGAAAAAAATTCCTTCCGGTCATAAAACCTTCACATGGAAAATATCATCTCACTTGACTGAAATCCCACCTATAGCCGGGATGGCTTGTCTCTCTGTGAACACAAATTGAATTTTCTACTCGTTAACAAAGGGCATGTGACTAGCATTATAATTATACATATACAAAAGTAAGAAATTATAAGCATTGAAGTTATTTATATAAATTTGCCCATGCCAAGAATGTAGACGTAGAATATTTAGCTAATTAACCTTCGACTTTGTGACGACTACCTCCTGAACAGGGGGTTATATATTTACATGATGGAAGGCGGGTTATGTGTTGAAATAAGCCACTAGGCTAAACGAAAGTTCAAATGCTGGTTAATTAACATAACTCAAATGTTGCAGAGAAGATCTTGTAGTTCAATTAAGAAGATTATTATTGCTGCAACATTGAACAACCTTTCATTTGCAGTTAACTACAGGGTATATAAAAAAGTAAACAATTTTGAAAGGGCTCTCAATTTCACAAACCGTCCATTTAATGAAATGTTTGATAAATATAGATTGTTTGGGTACTTATAATGTAGAATAAACAAAAATTTTCGTAAAGATAACTTTTCCAGAGCAGGGGGCCGGGGTGGGGTGTCCTTTTTAGCAGCATAAAAAATAGGTTGTGCGCGAAATTTAAAAGTTTAAAATGCATTTTGAATTCATGGGCGAGATATATTTGTTATGTGTTTTATCAATGGACCAAATATCAGAAAATTTAGTCAATTTTAAGTCCTTGAAATAGTATCTGGAGATTTTTTGGCACCAATGCCTATCACCGTATCACGCATGCCTAATTTATCCATTTACAGGATAATATATGTACCCCAAAACCACTCAAAAAGCATATCACTATATAATTCTTTTAAAATATACTCAATTTATAAATGCTTTTGTATTCAAGTAAACTTACCTAAAGTGTGTTCTTCCTGACAGTTCTCATATATTTATTGCATGTAATTATTGTAAAAGACCTGGTAAAATTGTGTCTATGTACCCCAAAACCCACATGCGCAAAAATGCATGTAACTTTGTTTGAAATATAATGTTATAACGTACTATTCAAGGTTTTTCGACTAAACAAACCCCAAAACGATTATAACAATCATATTTTGCCAACTTAATCTTAAAGTTTCAAATTATACAAGCTATCAATGTTTTTTTTTTAATTTTCAGGTAACACATTTTGGTGAATAAAGCGTCACAAAAATTCTTCCTAGCGTTTCTCTCGCAAAATGGTACATCATTAGTCAACCTCCCTGTTAACTTCTACATAATGACTATAAATCAAGCATGTGGTTTTTGGGATACCTTGGTTTTTGGGGTACATATATCTGTACCTAGTTTGCATATTGTTATTAAATATATTATTATGACATTATGCAAATTAGGTCATTAATTCATGCGAATTAAGCATGCCTCAATGGCCTCGTTTCCATGTTTGCCTGTTTTAGCAAGGCAGGCGCACATGAAGGTTCGTATACGAATATGGTTTCTCTTTGATCATGAGCCAGATCTCAACCCTATATCCTTAACCCTGTTGCGCATGACACACGAGAAAATAACCACATGAAAACGAGACCATTGGAGCAAGAGTGCAATAAACAGCACAGAAACCCATTGCGAAACAGTGATTTTGATATACCCAGATTTCAAACAGTTGGTTTTGGTAAGCATTCGCTACGTTACTTTGGCCCAGTACTATGGTCAAAGTTGCATAGCGATATTAAAAGCTCATCCAGCCTTGCGATATTTAAGAACAGGATTCGCAAATTAGACATTGAAAATATGCTGGACAATAACTGTAATTGCTGCATTTTATGCAGCACTTAATGCGGAATATTATGCAGCACTTAGCACTTATTATTTTTACATATATATTTATATAGTAGATTTGTTGATATTATATATAGATAAATAGTGTCCCCAATTAGCTACTATTGCTAAATAATGTATAGACACTTTAATTAAAGTTTATTATTATTATTATTATTCCGGAAATAGTTCTATCCAGTGAGATGTCCAAAATCCTAAAAAAAAGTAACAGTTGAAGGGTCTTGTAGATGGAAATTATCGAGTGGAAATTTATCATTTATTAGGCCTAACCTCCCTGGCGGGAATTGAACCTGGCCCTGCGATTTCGTTGCAGCGCTCTCGGCCAACTGAGCTACAGAGGCCAGTTGTCTAATAAATGTATATAAATTTCCATTCAATAATATCCATCTTCAAGACCTTTCAACTATTATTCAATTAAGTGAAATGCCAACTACAGTATAGTTGCATTTTTCACAACTGTTTCTGGTTATATAGGTCCAATAAATGTATATAAATTTCCACTAGATAATTTCCATCTTCGGGACACTTCAACTATTATTTAATCCAGTGAGATGCCAACAAAATCTTGAGTAAAAAATACAGCCTAGTATTTGATAAAATGTATCCTTGTTGAGAACTATATAAAACAACAGATTGTGCATGTTTCTGCATTTGTAACATTAAAATAAGTATGTATACCTCACTAATACCTGCCTATACTAGCCTGATAAAGCACAAAATTTAGGATTTTTTAAGATTAACCAGATTCATTTTAGCCTGAAGTTGTTTTTGTTTTGTGGATGCTCAGTTGCCTAAATTCAGTCAGGCTGGTGGTTGATGTTATTTCCAGAAAAAGTTTTTAATTTCCGGGAAAAATATCATATATCCGGAAAATTTTTTGGTATGTCCGAAAAATTTTTTTAAGATGACCTCCCCCCGCCCCCCGTCGCCAACATTTCCGGGAAAATTTTTTTAGATGCCCTCTTTTTTTCGAAAAGTGCCCCTCAAAGCCTGCCCCCCCCAACTTTTCGAAGCTTCCTACGCCCCTGTCCACCCTTCTTACCTGGTGCGATGCAATAAACACTCATAAATGATTTTATGAGTCTGTACATGATACTCCGCTGCAGACTATCTTTGTTTGTTTCAAAGTATTTCCCTTCCGTCGACCACTCCTTAACATTGTCTCTGAATTTGTTCAACTTATTCTCCCTTCCCACTACCAGTCCAACCACGATGATATTATTATCTTTGAGACTTTGAGCTCGATCCTTAGCAAGTAATCCTTCGCCATAACGAGTACTGTTGTATTTGTCGCCAAATGTGTCTTCTCCTCGGTGTCTGATCGGTTTACTGCCTGTAAAAATCATGACTACATCTTCTACATATGGCCGATAATTGCGTGGACTTTGCTTGGAAAATCTCTACATTAAACAGAAAATATACTTAGTTTAATTTTAATGCCGTGTACCACCATTAGATGGACAGGAAACTTTAAGTCTTTGAGGTTAATTAGAGTTAGGACGTGATGTCACTAACTTTTAACCGACTGAGCTACCTGGAGAAGTCATTTACATGTCGAACTCTAACCGCAAGTTGATGTACATATACTAAGGTGTATGTATGAGTAAGGATTACCCAATAAAGCTTCACCATATTCTGTATAGAAGAACACGATCTCACCTCATCAGCTAGTTTCAATGCCATTCCAGTCCGAGTACCATCTCCAGATATGTTATTGTAGTTTAGACTATCGAGGTAGTTGATTAGTGCATCCACAGCTTGCAGCTCTCCAAGTTCCAGCAACACCCTAGTCTGCGCCTGTGTACTGAAAGTCAAAATACCAATATGTGTACCATTTGGACCAACATTCAGCAGTGCACTTCTGATGAGGCCTTTTAGAAACGGCCTGATTTTATCTTTAAACAATGATTGCCCCACTGACCATGAGTTATCCCAAAGAATCCACATATCTTTCATACAGTCTGATGAACCTAAGGTTTAAAATATTTTAAATGCCTGGCCACCAATTTGGAAGTGGTCCGGTTGTGCGTGGTGGATGTGATTGCCGAAGGCCCAAGAAACATCTGCTAAGTCCAAGGACATGCTCCCCACGAAAAAAGTTTGAGTTTCTAACGCCCTATAACGCTATTTCTTGCATTTTGTGGGAGTTTTAAGCAGTGCAAGTTTATGATAACCTTAACTCTTATAAAATGCTAGCCCTAAAAATCTAGCTTAATAATAACAACCCTAACTAGAGGGCATGTATCATGCATAAATTATACAGTGGGCTATAGACAAACGTTTGCTAATTTCTCATCCAATTTTTATTTAAATTTAATCAAAATTTGATCAATCTATTTATGCATATTAAGATCCAAACAAAAAGGCTGCTTTTGATGTAGACATACCTATATTTACCCGGATTTTCGCGAAACATTTGGTCTTTCTTAAGCCTCCTGATGGCAGTTTATATGTGAATGTATAGTTAATGGTATGTTCTCCAATACCCAGCGCTGCTGGTGGTCTGATGTTGGGGGTGAGTTGTTCCTTAACCTCCAGCCCGTTTTTTGTCGTACATACGGGGCATGGTTCATTCCAGTGCACTACAGGTTTCCAACAATCGACTTCATATTCAGATTTACAACTACAGTTATCTATAATTAAAGTAATCTGGAATTAGTAAATGTGGCTTAGAGTTGTTATTTGGCCAAAAGTTACGGTTACCACTGAGTAATTTTACAAAATGCAAAACAACGGACACTCCGAAAACGGTTAACATTTTAATTCGACGTTTCGACTAGCTTGCAGTCATCATCAGGAATGACGCACTAAGAAATACCTGTGGAAATACAAAACTATATTATACAAGATCAAATGAAATATGATATCTGTTAGTTAAAATTATGAGTTCCGTAGTCTTAGTTCCGGTCTCTGGCGATGAATATATAGAGATTCTTTGAAAAGTAATAAAGACCAATGTCTGGATTTGTCTAATATCTTACAGTTGTTAAAAATAATTGATTCTGAAGTGAAGTCGTCTAGATTAAATAGTGTATGAGGAAGATTAAATAGCGTTCTATAATACACGAAGTGTTCGCATGAATTTATGTCGGTTTGTAAATCTCTGATTCTTTACTGCGGGCATGCTCTTTTAAAGTTTAGCCTTGTCATCTTGATACAGCGATCTGTCTTTCCGATGTAGGAAGCTTGACATTCAGGGCAGCTACATTTGTAGACTACACTACTTTGTAGTTCTTTAGGAGTCCGGTCCGCTTTCATGCTTAGGAAGGTGTTAGTGCTCGTAAATAGTGATGAATTGAGCGCGTTGTTTCAGCTGAGCAAGCGTGTTATTTTAGTGGTGCAGGATTTAATTAATATGTTTCCTCTTTTACCGATGAATGGTAGATGAATCCAGATTTTGGGGGGCTCTGTGACATTGTCTTCGGTGTTGATGGTGATGGTAGCGTTGTCATTAGGGCTTGGCTTTGGCCGTGTGAAGGACTCTATGAGTTTATTTGCCAGACGACGGGGGTAACCATTCCATGACGCAAATTGGGCAATGTTCTGCAGTTCAGTTTTGAGTAACACGCTGTTACTGCATATCTTATGTGCGCGATAGACAAGTGCTCTAAGCCATGCTGTTTTTCTGTACCTTGGAGTGAAACTGGAGAGATGGACGTATTGACCAGTGTGTGTTGACTTGCGATAAATTTACGTGTCCGAGGAAGATGTCGTTATTGTCAGTGAATTCGTCGTGTGTAAATTGAATTTGTGGGTGAAAAGAATTGACTTTTTGTAGTACTGTATAGGTATGTCAGATGGTCTAATTAGTACTAGTGTGTCTACTCACGCTATACGTACACGACACACTAGTACTAATTAGACACACTAGTACTAATGACAACACCACCGTCACCATCAACACCAAAGACAATGTCACAGAGCCCCCCAAAATCTGGATTCCATACCATTCATCGGTAAAAGAGGAAACATATTAATTAAATCCTGCACCACTAAAATAACACGCTTGCTCAGCTGAAACAACGCGCTCAATTCATCACTATTTACGACACCACCAGCACTAACACCTTCCTAAGCATGAAAGACCGGACTCCTAAAGAACTACAAAGTAGTGTAGTCTACAAATGTAGCTGCCCTGGATGCCAAGCTCCCTACATCGGAAAGACAGGTCGCTGTCTGATGACAAGGCTAAAAGGGCATGCCCGCAATAAAGAATCAGAGATTTACAAACACATAGATTCATGCGAACACTTCCTGTATTATAGAACGCTATTTAAAATAATCTTCCTCAAACACTATTTAATCTAGACGACTTCACTTCTGAATCAATTATTTTCAACAACTGTAGGATATCTTGGACCTCTATTATTCCTTATATATGTGAATGATATTTCCAACTGCTCCTCCCTTTTAAAAATAATCCAGTTTGCAGATGACACCAGTCTCTTTTCTTCAGGGAAAGACCTTACTAAACTGATACAGATTTCAAACCAGTGCATTTTTTAAGGATTGTCCAGTGGTGGGGCAAAACTGGGAAAGGGCCCATTTTCCTTGCCCTTCCCCCACGATAATATGTGATTGCCGATGGTGTGAGCCGAGTACTGCAGGCACAAGTTAACTAGGGGGGTCTGGGGCCATGCCCCCAGAAGTTTAGGTCTCGCAAATAGCATTTCCTGCATTCTGAGAACACATTTTAAAAAAATCTCAGCTTCTCAAAAAAAGTTTTATTGGTGAAATTTGTAATAAATTGCATGCTATAAAACATTCAAACACAACATAACAAATTCTGCTTTTTAAACTTCTTTTCGATGTTAAACTCATTTACTCAATACAGGTCCTAGTGCCCTGGCTTTGGGGCAATTGGCCAGTATTTTTCTTCAGTGGTGGGGCAGAGGAAGGGGCCCAGTGGGGCAAATGCCCCACCAGTCCATGGTATTAAAAAATGCCTTGTTACTAACCAAGAGCTCAGTGTTATAGCCACCTGGTTCAAATCAAACAAACTTTCGTTAAATCTGAAGAAAACCAAATGTATTATTTTCTGTGCTAGAAACAAACACTATACAAAAACAACTGATATTAAGATAGATAACAAACTCATCGAACAGGTTAGTTCTATAACATTCCTTGGTGTTCATATTCATGAAAATCTTGATTAGAAGCCACATATCAATAGCGTTTCTCTAAAAATGTCAAAATCCATTGGTGTTATAAATAAAATTAAGTAATTAATTTCAGCCACAGCACGTCGATCACTATACTGCACGCTTGTGCTACCATATATACAATATTGTCAAATAATAAATATTTGAGCTTTTTTTGAAATGATTTTAATGTTTTTGTCATCAAGCGAATTCCAGAATAGGGTCCCGCTTTGTCTTAGGGTCATTTTTCTAGTTGTGGTTCTTACTTGGGTGACATGTAGTTTGCTGGCAGTTCTGGTATTATAGTTATGAATTTCATCATTATGAACAAAGTAGGTTTTGGAAGATAGGTGGAAGAGTACGAGGGTAGTTAATGCATCTAAATATAAAGGCTCCAGTTTGGCTCCGTTATTTATTTATGTCATAAACAGTCAATAATTTCAGCTTAAAAAATAAGGGCTTTGTGTGGTCTCTAAATCCAACGTTACCAATTATTCGTATCATACGTTTTTTTCTAGATTTGTCCTATATGTTTTAGCCCAGATAATGTTATGAAATGATGAAAAGCTGAATTACTAGTTTATTTTGGATAAGAAACCCTGCTCAGTTTGTACTCGACCTTGGTAAAATTAGTGATTGGCATTCTCTACAAACTCCCTGGAGTTTTCTTCTGCCAATCTCCATCCATATTACATTTTACTCTTTCCTTCTATTTTATAATTAAATTTATAGCTTTTTCATTATAATATGTATCCGTCTGTTTAAATATATATTCTATCCCGCATGTAAATATTTGAATATGGTAAATAAATGATTGATTGATTGATTGATTGATTGATGTTAGACAAATCCAGACATGGGTCTTTATTACTTTTCAGAGAATCTCTATATATTCATCGCCAGAGACCGGAATTTAACCACGGATGTAAAGCCTCTAAGGAACTCATAATTTTTAACTAACATATATCATATTTCATTTGATCTTTTTTTTTTTTTTATTGTTTTCCCATGTATATATATAAAAAAAGCTACTTAAAATATGTTACAATAATTTAAAGATTTTGGGCTAGAGACCTACTAGAAATCTTGATAGACTTTTTTATTTAGGCCTCTAGTTACTGTTAATATATAGAGTTTGTATTTCTCAGTAGCGTCATTCCTGATGATGACTGCAAGCTAGTCGAAACGTCGAATTAAAATGTTAACCGTTTTCGGAGTGTCCAGATTGTCTTGTAAGTTGTTATTTGCTGTTTATTTAGATGAGTGTTCCCATTGCCATTGGTCATAATCATGCCAATATGGACAAGGTCAATGTTTTTTGGCATCATATCTGTGTCAAGTGCGAAAGAAACCTTGTGGTAATGTAATAAAGGGAACAAATTGGGTGACACACTGGTAAAATTTAGCGAAATTTCTCCCTCTCGCGCGGACTCATATTGTCACCGCGGACATCTTACCCAAAATGGCCCATTCTGTGCCGCAAAATTATGCAAAACTTTCAACTTTTCGCCGCAAATCCGCCGGATAATGCGAGCCTACGGTCTGGGAGAAAATTTGCTGAATATGACCAGCTTGTAAGTCGTACAGTCATAATATATTCATAAATACACTGATCAGACATATGTACATTACTGTCCATGCATACTGATACAGTCCAACGCAGCAATTACAGTTATTGTCCAGCATACTTTCAATGACAATGTCTACTGATTCACGTAGCTGATTTTAGGGGGGTTCCCTTACTTTACATGGGGGCCGTAAGATATAGGCCACTTCACTTTCGTTAAATATATTTTCAACTTCCCCTGCATTCCACCAAAGTCCGGCCTCGATACGGATTGAGTATATTAATTCATTTCTATTATACAGGGTGATGAACCATGTTAGCTATAATAAAAGTGTTAGAGTTTTATGCCAGTTCTATAAAGTTGCATGATTCGCTTTCTTGTTCTTATTGTTATGACGACCCATTGACTCCAACGGTTTTACCTGACATTCTGCCAGATTTCCTCGATTTACTTTCGAAGATTCCTGTATTATCGTACTCTAGAGATTAAAAAAGAAGTTAAATAAATAGCGGTCATTAATTAATAATGGGAAGGAGGCGGTGGGTAAGAAGGGGGGGGGGGGGGGCGGTCTCTTTTATTCTTAGCAGTGAATGGGGGCGGCCATGCAAATCCAAAAATGTGTGCCAGGGGGCTACCTGAAGTGTTTTGTGACAATATGTTGAAACCATATAACAAAAAAGGACTATTATAGCATACATTAATACATACAACTAAATATTAAAGAAATTTCATCGGCACAGTCCACAATTCTTGCAGATGTAATGTTTCTGTATATTATGCATTTGGGCTAATTTGATTTATATGAATTTTTTTCTGTGTTGGTGTTATGTACTCAGGTGAATAAGATGCCGCTTATGTGATGTTACTCTGAGTGTATATCCACATCGGGCAAGCTTGAAAAATATGCCTGGCCACGGTGGGAATCGAACCTACGACCTTTGGAATACTAGCCTAAGGTTCGATTCCCACCGCGGCCAGGCATATTTTTCAAGCTTGTCTGGTGTGGATATACACTCAGAGTAACATCACAAACATCATATTCACCCGAGTACATAACACTAACACAGAAAAAAATCATGAGTACTAGATTGCATTGATATCGAAGGAACTAGACTCAGTTCCGAAATATCACATACTCGAACCGACCTGACCGCGTAGCTCAGTTGGCAGAGCATTAGGCTAGTATTCCAAAGGTCGTAGGTTCGATTCCCACCATGGCCAGGCATATTTTTCAAGCTTGCCAGGTGTGGATATACACTCAGAGTAACATCACAAACATCAGGTCATTAATATGTTTTGAAATCACACGCTGGTCATATCCAGCAAATGTTCTCCCAGTACCGCAGGCTCGCATCTTGTGAAAAATTGAGGTTATAAATTGATGTCTCACTGTTTATAGATGCTGAGCCCTATCCTTAAACTCACTATAACCCTAACCACTGCCCTAACTTTTGTACAGCATGAATCTATATCCAACGGAAAGTTTTGCATTTTAGAACTGGCCCGTTTTGTGTAAGATGTCCACTGACAATACGAGCACGCCCGAGTGGGTGAAATTTTACTAAGTTTGAGCACGTGTTAGTAAAACAGAACTTATTATCTTTTGTTTATTTTAATAAAAAAAATAAATTGGAGGGGGGAGGGGTGGGGTATGCGGCAATGGGAGTGGGAGGGTTCTAAAACATTCGATATATGGAAATCGGGAGCGTCTTGAAAATAAATGTCTTGTACTAGGAGTTGATCTGAAGAAAAAGTGCAATGCTGGAAGTTTCTCACCCGCTGCCCTCCCCTCTTCCCTAACAATATTAATGATCGGTCCCTGATTAATACATACGATTAGATATATAAAAATAATACATACTATTAGCACGACAAAAGCGAACATTGAAGACAATGGTACATATTCCTTTTATTCCTCCATACAGTTCAAAGGTATTCTTGATATCATGTAGACCAATGGAGAAGTTGCGCGGCGACTTTATGTTAGGTTCAACCTTTTGACGATTAAGTAGATGTTTGTGCGGGCAAGTGAAGTTAGGCTTGCTCCACGACACTTGGATTGGTTTGTCATCGAACACAATGCGGTTAACTTCTCGCTCTGTATAATTACATGCGCATATGCCTTCTAATAAAAGAACATTGAAGAATTTTAAGGTTACAAGTTAATACTTGAACTGCCGTGTGCTTGGGCGGTTCACGCCTGCGTAACAGGGGCGTGGTTTACAATAAGAGTATAAGACATTTTTTATAAATATTCTTCAATAATATTTCAATGTAATTTTAATATCTATTATAAGAATGTTTTATATTTACACGGTGTATCAATATTGAAACTGTTCAGAAATTAATAAAACTGTTATTGAAATTACTCGGCCAGCATCCCAATCGTGTTTAGACCACATTTACACCACAGATTCCTCAAAAGTCTTAGCTTCGGGAATTTTAAATTATGGTTCCTCTGACCATGCATTTGCCCGTTTATGCAGTCCATAATCACTTTGTCAAAACAGCCCGACCCCACAATGTGATTAAGTACAGATAATTTAAAAACCTTGATGAAACCAATTTTCGAGAAGACATGCGAAAGATTTCATTCCCATATAAAATCAGAGCGGCCAAATCAAACTATTTTAAGACTCCCATGGAAGTGGCTGAAGCATTTAATTATGCATTTGTGAATATAGCATCCAAATATATTGATCATAGCTTCCTGATAGCTCCTGACCTAATAAAATTAAACAATTCGTAGACAGTAGCAAAATTCAGGGTGACGAATTTAAGAAAAAAAATTTATAAAAGACTATTAATTCCATGTCCACTACAAAAGCGTCGGCCTTAAACCAAATTTCTGTCAGAATTTTGAAAATTTGTGTGAACGAGATTGCAGACTCCCTATTAGATCTGATCAACAAAAGTATAGAAACTTCCACCTTTCCTGAATTGTGGAAGATAGCACGTGTCAACCCAATCTACAAATCTGGATTAAAAACATTCGAGGAGAATTATCGACCAATCTCAATCCTTCCAATTATTTTCAAAATATGTGAAAGACACATTCATTTGAATTTAATGTCGTGGTTGCAACAACATCATCTTTTACTGAACAACCAGTCAGCATATATATAAAGAATCATTCTTGTGTCACAACCCTTATTGACATTATAGATACATTATTACTAAATATGGACAAGGGAAATTTGAATGTGCTTCTATTAGTAGGCCTAATAGTAGATTTGAGTAAAGCATTTGATCTGATTGATCACAACCTCCTTATAAGGAAACCAAAAATATATGGTCTCAGCCAAAGTTCCTTAGACTGGTTTAACTCGACGACTCGTATCTATCCGAAAGAAATCAAGTAGTTTCAGCAAACGGAGCATCATCCAATCCTCTCAAAATCCAAACAGGTGTCCCGCAGGGGGGGAGCATTTTCGGCCCACTACTTTTTATAATCTATCTGAATGACCTACCCTTGGCACTGGAAGATCCTAAAAAGCTCAAGATGTTTGCAGACAACTCAACCTTACCAGTGCCGAAAATGCGAATTCCCCCGTGCTTTAACCAACGAGTTTAATTATTCAATGATCACATTATATAAACTTTTGAAGGAAAACTATAAATTGTTTTTCATTCGGTTTTTTTTGGGCCAGTGGAAATCCAGGGCCGGGGGCAAATGCCCTTCTTGCCCCTTTACAGGGTGTCCCAAAAAAATATCCCCTATCATATTTTGTGGTACTACATAGTTACCTGTAATCGAATATTCCAATCTTTTCATTTTTTATCAATGAACATATTACGTTAATCGTTGCATTTTTTCGCACCAAAATATTTAACCGTTCGCCTTCTAGAGTTACTCAAGGTGGCGACACCAATATTGCCACTTGTTCAAATTGCGGTTATTAGGTTTAAACATATTACGGAACGTAATAAAATATTTTAATGGTAAATGGCTATATGTAGGCCTATCTTAGTACTGAAATCCCAACAATTGCTCTTTCATGGAACAAATTGAACGGAAAACAGCAAATTTAAGGCATTTTCCCAAACTTAGCTTTGCTTTTGTCAATTTTCCAGGGATTTTAATTTTCATCTTTTTTTACTAATTTCTACGGTACAAGAAACAAAAGTTTAATAATAGAGATAAAAATCATTTTGTTTTTGAGAAGAAAGGTGGGTAGAAACTTTAGAAATCCTTCTACAAAGTTTGCATTATTTTTAATTACCTAATTTCTGTAACTTGGACGGGTTGCAAAATTGGTGTCGCCACCTTAAGTATCTCTAGAAGCCGAACGGTTAAGTTTTTTGAGCCCCGTTTACACTACGCTCAATTTTTGGTACGGCACAGATAAAATTGGTACCCGTACCACTTTTTTGGTTCTTGGACTACCTATATTTTGAGCCCCGTTTACACTACGCTCGATTTTGGTACCGTACCACTTTTTTGGTTCTTGGACTACCTAAATAGG
This sequence comes from Paramuricea clavata, assembly GCA_902702795.2. NCBI lineage: Eukaryota > Metazoa > Cnidaria > Anthozoa > Malacalcyonacea > Plexauridae > Paramuricea > Paramuricea clavata. The sequence continues at coordinate 41,906 of CACRXK020002256.1, forward strand.
TAGGCCAAGAACCAAAAAAGTGGTACGGATACCAATTTTATCCGTGCCGTACCAAAAATTGAGCGTAGTGTAAACGGGGCTTTGGTGAGATAAATGGTACGATTAATATAATATGATTGTTTTTCAACCCACTGCAAAAAAATTGAACCTTTGATTAAATATAGCGAAGTAATACCACCAAATATGACAGGAGACATTTTTTGGGGGGACACCATGTATGGATAATCCGGCACTGAACCTTACTAGCTAAAGGAAAAACATTACATACAGTCGAACAAGATTTACAATCTAACATCATACCCATGCATCTCTCAGTGGATTTCTAACAATGGCATGGCTCTAAACGTTACAAAAACTGAAATAATGGTTGTAGCAACCAAACAAAAGTTAGCACATTACAAGGTGAAAGAATTCAAGTTAAAATCAATGGTAAAACGATTAAAACCACGGATGAACATAAGCTCCTTGGACTCGTGAGTTGAGAGCCTAGACTGGAACTTACATACATTTATGATTTGTAAAAGAGTATCCAAACGCATAGCTTTATTGAAATCTATAAATTGCTATCTCCCATTGAAATCCAGACAATCCTTTTACAAAAGTTTCATTCAACCGACAATAGATTACGCGTGTGTTGTCTGGGGCAACGCTTAGTAAATCTAATATTGATCGCAGAATAATCAGACTTTCGTGCTAGCAGCTAGCTTTCCTTTCCAGCTCAGAAAAATTGGGATCGAACGGAACGTTCTTCTACACTGTGAAAGTATTATACTTATGCTCAATTTTGTGAGTCTTTAAAGTTCTGTATAGGGTTAGTTCAGCCGTCTGCTATCTAGCCTAGCTTCTAACAATGAGGTTATTTATTTTAGGCCACAGGCAATATATTTTCATTATTGTGGATATTTTTATCTAAATTAATACAAAAATATAAAATTAACCTCAGTATATAGTAAGAAATTAGGCTACGCCTTTATTGACTTTGTTGGCTTGGATATGACAACCGCGTTGTCTAATTTTTTTTAAATGGCAAAAAATGTAGAATAAGGGGGGGGGGGGGCATAATTTCAATTACGGGCCTGATTCAGATGTACAAAACAATAAGAGTCATATAAAGTACCTTACTGATAGATTCATTTACACTCGTGATATGCATGAGGTAAACACTAGAAATGCAGCTGATGGCAAACTAAGAATACCCAAACTGTACTTCAACAGGTCAAAAATCTTTTAGCTATCGTGGCGTAAGGATTTGGAACAACTTAACTACATGTTCCAAAGACTTAACTTTTAAGAAATCAGTAACTGAAACATATCTCTAATCTTCTTATTTAATTTTAATAGCGTATTTTTACTTTTTTATTGTATATAGCATAAATATGTATAGATTTACTGTAATTATTTTGTTAACTGAGAGCCACCCTCATTAACCTTTCAGTGACTGTTAGATCAATAAATATTGTCATTCATTCATTCATTCATCATTCATTCATTCGTTCGTTCGTTCGTTCGTTCATTCGTTCAGGGCCTCTTTTAAGGATGTGTAACTAGAGGGAACATATTTAGCGGGGGACCTGGAGAAGTTCCAGTCGGCAAGTCTGTATCACTGCAGCTAGGAGCATATATATGCATGGTTTAACTAATAAGTATACGTCATATGCATAGGGCAGCAGATCAGTCCGTAACTAGGATTCTGAGACAAACGAGTCGACCACGGCGAAGGTGCGAGTCTTTAGAGGGGTCTGGGGGCATGGCCCCCCAGAAAATTTTGGATTTCTTGAAACTCAGATAAGCTATTTCCAGCATTTTGAGGAGTTTTCCAACAAGAAACTAACCTTGATAAACAGTGCCACAATTACTGCAATTACGCAGTCTTTCAAATGTAATTCAGTCCCAATAAGGCAACATGGAGTGATGATGCGGTAATGAAAATGTGCATGGTATAGTATTATCATTCACCACACTTCAAATTCTACAGTACTGTATTGCATGTATTGGCCGGGTACTTGAAATCGACGCATTCGTCTTCTCAGTGTCACTGAAGAGCAAGATGGGGTGGTCTCTTTGGAGTATCTTTCTTGGAAAAACTAAACTAGAACTTCGTCCTAAAATGCCATTTTGTGTTTTCTTCCACGAGCATTTCAGCATGGTTTAGGTTTCTGGCGATGTTTAAATTTCAGTCCTTAAAATTTTGGCCTATACCGAGTCAAATTAAAATTTTGGCCTACTCGGTTGACTCACAGCCGTTACCGGGCCTGCAGATGATGGTCAAATTTAAAAATATTAACAACTTAACATCATGTTCTCACTTTGATACATAATTGCTGGTCGATTACCTACTGCAGGTAGTTCTTAGGGACTTCACTGGGGACGGAATTTGCTTAGAGCTGGGCCGTGCTTGGAGATGGAGGGACGTGATGCGGTCTGTAATGTTAGGGGGTGCCGTTCGTTCGTCCATTCATTCGTTTATTCATTCAACTAAGATAAAAGACAAAATCAAACAGTAGATCATTTATACTAGAGCGATGGCAATTCTCCTCTCAATTCTCCTGGCAATTCTCCTCTCTATTCAATTATCATGCCAGCTTGTGCCGTAACATTCGGGAGGGGGGGGGGAGTTATGCACCCCCTGGATCCCCACACACTCTTCGCTACGCCCCTGATCACACCGTACTTTGCAGTCGTATTTAAATGTGCCAGAAGAATTACGGCAAAACTAAAACTCATTGTTGAGCACGATAGCATCATGATACCGTATTTGCTCGAGTTTTGGACGTCAAAGAACTTACCCACAATAGGACACCACTTTATATAGTCTAAATATCGGTGTTCAAGATAGCCAGCTGTCGCCGTACAACACAATGATGCTCTGACACTATCTTCATTTAAACATGCAGTTTCCCATATCTTTCTGTCGTTCACGAATTCAGACCATCTTCTTCTACAAAATTCAGTCTCGTTTTCTTCCGCTCCAATAACAAGACTTGCGGTAAAGTAAAACACTATAACCGTCGCCAAAACTTCTTTACAGTTGCCAAGTATGATTGGTTTGTGTTTGTTTTGTTTAACCCTCATCCTATAAACAGAT